>JAQBSW010001669.1:27500-125804 GCA_029291075.1 Eudiplozoon nipponicum
TGACGGCATTGGTATGGGTGGTCCTCTTGGACCAGTATTGGCAGACATATAGATGCATCATTTAGAAAAAAACTGGTTTAAAACCATTTATCAATGGAGCTCATTTCTACGTACGCTACGTTGACAATACTTTCATGGTCGTTGAAAAGGATGAAGATAAAATGCACTGCTACATCACATAAACAAGGTAGACCAAGCAATCAAGTTTACAATAGAAAAAAAACAAGACGGATATTTATCCTTACTAGATGTAGGAATAACGAGAGATGAAGAAGGTACCATCTCAAGGTCAGTTCACAAGAAATCAAGCTGGACTGGGCACTATATTCATTATTTTAGTAGTGTGCCAAGGACGAACAAAAGGAACCTAATAATAAATTTGGGCACACGAATACGCAGCAATTGTTCACCAAATAACATTGAATTAGAGATAAATTTGCTTCGCGAAGCTTTGAGAAATAATGGCTATCCGGACTGGTTCATCAAATACAACTTGAGGCAACGCAAAACAATCGAGACCAAATTGGGGGGAAACAAAACACCTCAGAGAGTAACGCTTAGCGTTCCCTTTGGAGGTGATCTTCCAGCTGAAATTTTCAAAAGCAAAGTTATTCGAGCGACTAAAGCACAGTTTCCATCAATACAGGTGAGAGTGGTGTTCAACACAACAAAACTGATGCGCATGAATAAAAAAGATACAAATTTCAATGTACCTGCAACGCTCAGTACATCGGCATTTCATAATAGAGGCTCGAAACTACAATAAACCACCATCTCCCTCAAAAAATATTAAATAGAGGTGCAGCTCCTGCACAAAAATCAGCAATTTGCGAGCATGTGCAACTCACAGGTCATGCTGTAAGTAGTAACAACTTTTAAGTTCTGTACAAGGCAAAAACAGAAATAATGCTTCTGGTTTTTGATGCTATTGCAATTAATAAGCTGAAGCCCTGCTTAAACGTGCTGAAATTAATACAAAAATAAATTAAATTGGACTGGAACAAAGACATAACTGGGGGGCCTTCGAAACGTTTCGCAAAATATGACACACCCTTCAATTACGGACGCAATTACAATGAAAGCGATGACACACCAAATGACGTTACGCAAAAGGAGTGGTCTAAATTGCGCAAAACAAAGACTGACACAACGAAGAGGGGATTGGTTACGACAAATGTACAGTTGGGATTGGATGAACGAATATACTAACGAATCCAGAATAATGGCTGTAGATACTGGTAGAAATAAGATTTATTAATAAATGTTATTCCATGGAGTACGTTTTTTTGTATACATATATATATATATATATATATATATATATATATATAATTCAAACGTACCAATATACTTCAGTCAAAGTATATTATTTTGTTTGATCAATATAAAATTAAATTAAGGGATTCCCAGTAAAGACTAACTTGCAGCCAGAAACGAACTTACATTTCATTCCGTGCCCAAAGGAAACCGTGAATTGCAGGCCATTTCTAATTAATATCATTTTTTTGTCAGTCTTTCCTTTTATTTAAATCAAGTTTTCGAGCTTGAAGTAAACACCAATCCCATTGTATTTAACCAGTCGTCGAACAACATAACAAAACTACCGCCAGCCGCAACGCACTGACGCGTTTCGACCTTCCATGGTCATCATCAGAGTACGACGGCAAATTGACTATCGAGGATCAAACCGCATTGAATATATATGGAAATCAAAATTTAGATATGCGGCTCTTACCTCTAGCAGTCTTGCATACATTAAACTTGACTGGAAATTTCGGCTGCACAATTTCTATGCAGTCACGAACATTAATTGTTTGCAGCTTTCGTCACATATACATATATAGACAATACAATTTAACAATAATTGATTGCGCGGGTGGTGGAAACAATGCTTTAAATCAAGTTTGCGAGCTTGAAGTAAACACCAACACCATTTTATTTAACCAGTCTACGAACAACATAACAAAACTACCGCCAGCTGCAACGCACTGACGCGTTTCAACCTTCCATGATCAACATCAGAGTACGACGGCAAACTGACTATCGAGGATCAAACCGCATTGAAGATATATTGAAATCCAATTTAGATATGCGGCTCTCACATCTAGCATTCTTGCATGCATTGAACTTGACTGGAAATGTCGGCTACACAATTTTTATGCAGTCACAAACATTAATTGTTTGCAGCTTTCGCCATTTATACATATATAAGCAATACAATTTAACAATAATTGATTGCGCGGGTGGAGGTAACAATTATTTAAATCAATTATTATAATCAAGGTTGCGGCAAATTCTGGCCAGTACTTGATGAGTTCCCAATAAGGACGAAACCGGTGTACTGGATGAATTACCTTTTCTACACTATACAATTCTTAGTTTATACTGACATATGTAAGTAATTAATGGGTCAGGTGTTTATATCAAGACCGCAATCTTGATTATAATAATTGCTATCACCACCCGCGCAAACAATGTTCGTTTAATTATATAAATGTTCATTTCAATACCACTTACCCATGTAGTGTGGTGTCTGTTCAGTAATGACAGATTGTGGATGGTTAGTTGGAACTTTGGGTCTAAATGGATGCCATATGAGCTCCACCTAAAGGAAAAATAGACTAACCAGGTTACATTAGTTAGTATATAACTGAAAATTGTGTGTAGTGTAGTGTGCGGCAGGATGGCTCAGTGGTTAGAGCACCAGGTTCCGAAGCAGACGTGCCCAGGTTCGTATCCTGTCCGCGGCAAATTCTGGCCAGTACTTGATGAGTTCCCAATAAGGACGAAACCGGTCTACTGGATGAATTGCCTTTTCTACACTATACAATTCTTAGTTTATACTGACATATGTAAGTAATTAATGGGTCAGGTGTTTATATCAAGACAGCAACCTTGATTATAATAATTGTTATCACCACCCGCGCAACCAATGTTCGTTTAATTATATAAATGTTCATTTCAATACCACTTACCTCATGTAGTGTGGTGTCTGTTCAGTAATGACAGATTGTGGATGGTTAGTTGGAACTTTGGGTCTAAATGGATGCCATATGAGCTCCACCTAAAGGAAAAATAGACTAACCAGGTTACATTAGTTAGTATATAACTGAAAATTGTGTGCAGTGTAGTGTGCGGCAGGATGGCTCAGTGGTTAGAGCACCAGGTTCCGAAGCAGACGTGCCCAGGTTCGAGTCCTGTCCGCGGCAAATTCTGGCCAGTACTTGATGAGTTCCCAATAAGGACGAAACCGGTCTACTGGATGATTTGCCTTTTCTACACTATACAATTCTTAGTTTATACTGACATATGTAAGTAATTAATGGGTCAGGTGTTTATATCAAGACCGCAACCTTGATTATAAAAATTGTTATCACCACCCGCGCAAACAATGTTCGTTTAATTATTTAATTCAAGTTTGCGAGCTTGAAGTAAACACTAATCCATTCGTATTTTACCAGTCGTGGAACAACATAACAAAACTACAGCCAGTCGGAACGCACTGACGCGTTTCGATCTTCCATGATCATCATCAGAGTACGACGGCAAACTGACTGTCGAGGATCAAACCGCATTGAATATATATGGAAATCAAATTTAGATATGCGGCTCTCACCTCTAGCAGTCTCGCATACATTGAACTTGACTGGAAATGTCGGCTGCACAATTTCTATGCAGTCACGAACATTAACTGTTTGCAGCTTTCGCCACATATACATATATAGGCAATACAATTTAACAAAAATTGATTGCGCGGGTGGTGGTAACAATTATTTAAATCAAGTTTGCGAGCTTGAAGTAAACACCAATCCCATTGTATTTAACCAGTCGTCGAACAACATAACAAAACTACCGCCAGCCGCAACGCACTGACGCGTTTCGATCTACAGTCAGTGCGTTGCGTCTGGCGGTAGTTTTGTTATGTTGTTCGACGACTGCTTAAATACAATCGGATTGGTGTTTACTTCAAGCTCGCAAACTTGATTTAAATAATTGTTACCACCACCCGCGCAATCAATTATTGTTAAATTGTATTGCCTATATATGTATAAGTGGCGAAAGCTGCAAACGGTTAATGTTCGTGACTGCATAGAAATTGTGCAGCCGACATTTCCAGTCAAGTTCAATGTATGCGAGACTGCTAGAGGTGAGAGCCGCATATCTAAATTTGATTTCCATATATATTCAATGCGGTTTGATCCTCGATAGTCAGTTTGCCGTCGTACTCTGATGATGATCATGGAAGGTCGAAACGCGTCAGTGCGTTGCGGCTGGCGGTAGTTTTGTTATGTTGTTCGACGACTGGTTAAATACAATGGGATTGGTGTTTACTTCAAGCTCGCAAACTTGATTTAAAGAATTGTTACCACCACCCGCGCAATCAATTATTGTTAAATTGTATTGCCTATATATGTATATGTGGCGAAAGCTGCAAACAGTTAATGTTCGTGACTGCATAGAAATTGTGCAGCCGACATTTCGAGTCAAGTTCAATGTATGCAAGACTGCTAGAGGTGAGGGCCGCATATCTAAATTTGATTTCCAAATATATTCAATGCGGTTTGATCCTCGATAGTCAGTTTGCCGTCGTACTCTGATAATGATCATGGAAGATCAAAACGCGTCAGTGCGTTTTGGCTGGCGGTCGGTTTGCTATGTTGTTCCACGAATGGTTAAATACAATGGGATTGGTGTTTACTTCAAGCTCGCAAACTTGGTTTAAATAATTGTTACCACCACCCGCGCAATCAATTATTGTTAAATTGTATTGCTTATATATGTATATGTGGCGAAAGCTGCACACGGTTAATGTTTGTGACTGCATAGAAATTGTGTAGCCGAAATTTCCAGTCAAGTTCTATTTGTGCGAGTCTGCTAGGTGTTAGAGCCGCATATCTAAATTTGATTTCCATATATATTCAATGCGGTTTGATCCTCGGTAGTCAGTTAGCCGTCGTACTCTGATGATGATCATGGAAGATCGAAACGCGTCAGTGCGTTGCGGCTGGCGGTAGTTTTGTTATGCTGTTCGACGATTGGTTAAATACAATGGGATTGGTGTTTACTTCAAGCTCGCAAACTTGGTTTAAATATTTGTTACCACCACCAGCGCAATCAATTATTGTTAAATTGTATTGCTTATAGATGTATATGTGGCAAAAGATGCAAACGGTTAATGTTTGTGACTGCATAGAAATTGTGCAGCCGACATTTCCAGTCAAGTTCAATGTATGCGAGACTGCTAGAGGTGAGAGCCGCATATCTAAATTTGATTTCCATATATATTCAATGCGGTTTGATCCTCGATAGTCAGTTTGCCGTCGTACTCTGATGATGATCATGGAAGGTCGAAACGCGTCAGTGCGTTGCGGCTGGCGGTAGTTTTGTTATGTTGTTCGACGACTGGTTAAATACAATGGGATTGGTGTTTACTTCAAGCTCGCAAACTTGATTTAAAGAATTGTTACCAACACCCGCGCAATCAATTATTGTTAAATTGTATTGCTTATATATGTATATGTGGCGAAAGCTGCAAACAGTTAATGTTTGTGACTGCATAGAAATTGTGTAGCCGACATTTCCAGTCAAGTTCAATGTATGCGAGACTGCTAGAGGTGAGAGCCGCATATCTAAATTTGATTTATATATATATTAAATGCGGTTTGATCCTCGATAGTCTGTTTGCCGTCGTACTCTGATGATGATCATGGTAGGTCGAAACGCGTCCGTGCGTTGCGGCTGGCGGTAGTTTTGTTATGTTGTTCGACGACTGGTTATATACAATGGGATTGGTGTTTACTTCTAGCTCGCAAACTTGATTTAAATAATTGTTACCACAACCCGCGCAATCAATTATTTTTAAAGTCTTTCCTTTTGTTGGACCATATCCTGTATTATATTCTTTGAAAATTTCATTTATCCGTCCATAACGTTTTGGCAGACGCTAAACAAACTAGAAACGCCATTTTGAATTGGCCTAATATTGCAAGGTTTGGGCATACCAGATCCATTTATATTTTCAAGCCCTAACTGTAAATGAACATGTTAAGTTTTTTTTACTAGGGAATGACATTGGTTTATTGCCAGTGTTGCTTTTTTGACATCCCGTACAATTTTTTTTCAGCATTATCCTGCCATGGGAAAGGAATGATAATCGCGCACGCTAATGGCTAAAGGTCTATTTTTTAATTCCAATAAGAATTAATTTGAGTAAATTAATTGTAACTTTAATAATAGAAGCTGCGTATGTAGTGGAAGAATTGGATAGTAAGTTTATATGAAATTTTTGTGCTCCATTTTCTAAGGTATTAGGCATATGACAATAAACAAAATAACATTTATTCCGATTTCTACCAGTAGAGATACTGGTTTCAAATGAGGCGATGCCTAAAAGGAAGAAAGAGTAATCAAATTGAAGATTAAAATTTGCGCTGCAATATGCGTTAAGGTTTACGCTGAAAATGTGAGTATTTTAGCATAAGCAATTAACATATAAGTGTGATTTGAAAAGTTTGTGTGAAGAATAGTAAGCACTTGGTTTTTAGTCAAATATTGTTCAATAATAAATTTGTGAAATGCAACTATTCTTTGGGGTACCAAAAGGTAACAGAAGCTTAACTTTCATGAAATACTGCATAAACAAATCCAACTACCTATCAATATCGACAACATGCATGCATGTTCCATTTGTGAGGGGACTTTACTGGACTATTGCATGCTACGCCCACAATAATCTTTAAAGGATTGATTTCAGACAGTTAAAAATGTTCAAGAAAATCAAAATATTTGTGGTCCATCTTAATTTTCAATATGCCTGTAAATCTCAAAAGTGTATGTTCCGTAACTGTCAGCAAAATAACTTTTTGCATGCTTCATTTATTTATCTACAGAATAGGTCACTAATGGCACTAATCCCGCGAGCATAAAATACTTTTGGCTTTATATATATATATATATATATGGAAGAAAGAGAGGGTATGAGCATATATATATATATATATATATACATATACAGGAAAGAGTATAGCTATATATATGTATATATTACGCTCGTTTCCTTTCCTTAATTTAATAGTTGTTCGTTAAAGAAAATAATGAAATATAACATTTCACTTGAAATCAGCTGCAGAAAATTGATTGTATAGTAGGATATTCGAGGGTAACACAAGTTAACAGATAATAAAAACTTAAATTTAGAATTGCATTACTGTTGATATTTTATATGAAATCGTATGACTTCAAAAGACCTAACTTAAAAAGTCTTCATTTTTTCAATCTCATAATACCCATTTTATAACAAAAATAATATATTAACCTTAACGCTTTTTTTCAAGACTTGTTTTTTAACGTATTCACAAGTCTAGGTTTTATGTAGTAATTTTCGTAAATTAGTAAATTCAGGTTTCGAATTACCTATGAATGAAAACACACGAACGATTTCTAGATATCTCTGATTACTAAAATTTTCAATTATAACATTTAATGGTAATACTTGCAATTTTCCATTCTTCAAGTGAAATATTGTTCAAAATATAAAAAAATACGATTGTGTTTTGTGCGGAGAGATGGATCGTACTATCTCATATGTTATTTATAGAAATACACTAAAAATTATCAAAAACACTATATAGCCTTTTTATTTTGCTCCTATTTAAAATCCGCCAATGATTCTAAATTGCTTTATTTTGGTGTTCGCTTGGAGGCTTTTAGCTTGACGAAACTTACAATTTGCTCACTCTTTATTTCTGCGCAAATTTTGCTAACGTTGACGAAACTTATACTTATTTTACTGTGAATACAAAGAAAATTTATAACGTATTCAGATTGATTATGGTAAGCAAAGTTATTTATTTCTCTTGCTGAGGTGATATGATATTTTTTTACATATAACACCAGCGTGGCATCTTGTAGAATGAACTCCATTACAAAAAATAAGCACTTTGATTTTAATTTTCTAAACTAAGTCACTAACTTGACGGATTGAAAAAAGCATATTAATGCTCTCTCATATTGGTTTCTCCAGTCATAACTGAGAACTTGTTCGAACGAGACAACAGAGAAGTAAGTAAAGAAGCTTTACGTTGGGGAAAAATACACAATGATGTTTTTAAGAAAGAAGTAGGGTGAAGTTTATAAAAAATTTTTGGAGTATTAGGATAGGCAAATATATTTATTTAATATAGAACTAATTTCTTTGAGGTTTCGCCTAAAATGACATTTAAAATTTCTGCTCTTAATATTACTTATAATTAATATACATATTTCATAAGAAAAGATATAAAGATTCAGATAATGATACAAACTTCACATATGGTTTAATTAATAAATTCGGCCAAATATTTATTTCAAATCGGCAACTAAATGTTAAGCTGCTTAATTTATAATAGTCAACGTGATAAACGAATTATTTTCCAATCGAATAATAACTATACCACAAAACACTGATAAGATCATTTCCCACCCTAGATTTCCCCTATACTTCCATATTCCACTATATAAATTAATACTTAAAATCACAAAAAATGTTTAATAGATGTTTTTGAGTTTGAGTAAAGGTAATATTGATCGGCTAAGCGATAAAAAATCGTGAGTGTTCTATTTGATGCTTTCAGATTCTAAATGTTTTTCTGTCAAATTATTTGGCCTATGAACAGCTGTATTAGAATTATTGATTTCCGCTTGGCTGATAGTCCAATTTGAACTTATCTAACTTTACACATTTCAGCTTAGATTTAAGACTGTTTAAATAGACAAATTAACAGTTTTCAGGAATTGAATTTTAAAATTAATTATACGATTTATACTAGATGGACGGAACACGCACTGTCAATTTAATGTACATTTATTGAGATTGCACGTTTGCTTTTACACAAACATATGTTTAATATTTTTTTTACTGCAAACGAGATTGATGTAATTTCGTTTATGTTAATAGTCGAAATTTGTCTATAACGAATCCTATATAATTGTAATATTGTACATATGGCCATTATCGATTATAATGTTTATAATTTTTTGAATACTTGGTACAAAATAAGTTAAAATATGACTAAAAGAATGCACCAAATCAGCATGAACGAAAGGTGTAATCATATTATGCATTTGTTTCGTGCTTAAATCCGACCTAGAAGACTCTAAAGCCAAATATTTATATATATAATATATACCACGCTTATACTTCCTCCCAATAAAATATAAAGAGGAAAAATAAATGTTAGAATATGACGAGAATGATAAACCGGCAAATAGGAATCCATAGTCAGAGGTTATACAAGATTACAAAATGTGAAATGAGGCCGTCAACTGCAACTGTCGCGCATTTGTGGAACTTGGCTTGATTTGTGGCATCAAAATTACCCTGCAGCCACGGACTATAAACAATGCAGCTTTTACGTATAATGCAAGTTTGCCAATAAAGAAATCATTGATGTAATTTAATTAACCAGTGGCGCATCAGCGAGGATCTAACCGCAATGTTAATTTAAGTAAAGTAAAATAGGATATGCGGCTCTCACACGTTGTAGTCTTGCATATCTTGAATTTAGCTGGAAATGTCGGCTACAAAATTTCTATGCAGTCACGAACATTAAATCCATGCAGCCTTCGCTATATATATACGTACTTATCGATATATATAAGCGTATATATATATATATATATATATATATATTGGTAATGAAATTAAACAATAAATTATTGTGCGTTTTCTGGTAACAATTCTGTATATATTTAATGGTCGTAACTGAATAGATATTTTGTTGCCGTTATTTTCGGTCAAGTTCTATTTATGCGAGGCTACTAGAAGTGAGAGCCGCATATCTAATTTTTCTTTCCATATATATTCATTGCGGTTTGATCCTCGCTTGTCAGTTTGCCGTCGTATTCTGATGATGATTATGGAAGTTTGAAACGTGTCAGTACATGTGATTGACATATAATTGGATATTTGTTTCTATTGTTGTGTCATGGTTAGATGTACTGGCATTGGTCGGAGAATCAAGTCATGGAAATCAGTTTTATTAATATTCTCAGTATCCACGGGATCATTGGTTGATTATAATAGCTTACATATGTGCATTATGTCAAGTAAACTAATATATATTTTTATATTAATGTAGTTTAGTATATAAATTCATTTATTGAAATGAATATTGATTAGGGTATTTCAGGCTGTGCGAAATAGTATCACTGCATTTTAAAAAAATATGTGCAATAACTCTAGGCATAATGACGAAATAAAATGCATTGTACTTTCCACGTTCCATTACTCATGAATGAAGGTGAATTGATTCCTTCGACACAGGCCCTTTATTGTTACTTTTCAATCTATTTCCACAATCTATTAAAGTACTTGAATTGTTTCTCCTCTATGCATGTCTAAATACTGAAATTACTCTTAACTTATCAAATTATTTATCAGTGGCATTTTTACCGACATATTTTACGGAAACCATGTGACCACTCCGCTGGTTCACATATCAGTTCACGTGTCCTTCTTATTAATTTGGAAGATCAGTTTAACTAGGCAATTGTTAACATTATCGGCATTACTTTACTCATTTCCTGGAAAACCCTCATCATCTATATATGACAACAGGATAAATGTCGGCATTGATCTGTTCACGAAATAAGTCGCACTAGTACCCACTCCTGCGGAAACCGCATTTTCTAAAGTGGAATTTGCTTTCAGACAGCAGCGAATTCAAATTCTAACAATGTCACGTGAATAGAAGTTCAAACATGAACTTCCTCTAATGCAATAAAATGATAAAAATAATAATAAAGATTACATTCTGACTAGTAAGGGGAGCTTTTTGTTTCATCCATCACGTCCGCTTATCTTTTGACACACTATTATCGCTGTGTTTGACCAATTAAAGTTAAAAAAACCGAGATAAAATGGCTTTGAGTTTCAACCAGATAAAATATGGATATGTCGATATGTTAGCCAAAACCGGAAGTTGGTCATCTTCGTTATGCTAGAGTAAAGCGTTATAATGTAATACGAGCCTGGTTCCATTACATGTTATCACAATTTAATGTAAATATTATATTTCATTCAATTATATGATAATTCATGTCTGATGTAACACATATAAACGGTTTTACTGGATCAAACTCAAAAGAAAGTTAAAACTGGGCATGAACACACAGCAGAAAAACGTAAAATAATGTGCTTTTGACATCTCCAATTCATGAAAAATTGACTAAAATGCTATTACTTCTAGTATAAAACCTGCTCCGATTTTTTATCTAAAACGTTCCTTATATTGTAAGACTTTTACCTTTCTTACATGTGTTCAATTTCATTAGGGCAATGAATTTTAAGCCGGTCGTCACTTAGTATTAACTGAAGACAGCTTGCAGAGTTAGCTGTTCCATGCCTTACCGGTGAATATTAAATGTGGTGCTATTACGTGCATGAAATGGATGTTTATCTGTCGCAGTTAAGAAGTTCACTTTTTCAAATTCATGTGGGTTTAAATAATTTTGCATCTTATTTAGTGAAATTAGTACTGGACATAAATTTTAATGGTAAAATTAAAAAAAACATTGCATATTAATTTTTGGTCTCAAATTAGGGATTATTTCGAATTGGTATTGATAACAACCGCTAAAAATAATCTCTGCTCAGCGTTGTATAAAACATATGAATGAAAACATTAGTTATACATAAATTAATAAAACTTTATAATTTTAAGTGCTGAGCAAGTATAAATATTCCAGATAACACTAAAATGAACATAAATGAGTTTAACTTATAAAGTTAAACCTTTTCAATCTCTGTGTTATTGAAAATCAGGCATTTCAAACACCAGCCGCCCTGCAATCGAAAAAATTGAAACAAACCATCCGATATACATCGATGTTATTTATTTGGACAATATACCTAAAGTAAAGTTTAAGTCAAGCTTGCGCGCTACATATAAAGTACAATCTCAATATGTAAACATTTTTCAGTACAAACTAAGCATCGTCTAATGTAGAAAAGACAATTCATACAGTAGACTGGTTTCGTCATTATTAGAGAACATTTTACGTACTGTCAATGTTCGAGCCTTGTCTGCGGACATTTTCGGACAATATGTGGAAAGTTCTCAATGTGTAAGGATCAGGTCTACTGAATAAATTGCTTTTTCAAAAGATAGAGCATTGTCCGTGGCAAATTTTGGAAAATATATAAATAGGTCCCAATAATAACAAAAACAATCTACTGGATGAATTTCCTTTTCTACATTTCTTGCAAAATATATAATGGGGTTGGTGTTTGTATCAACCTCGTAAACTGGATTTAAACAATTGAAATCTTCGCCCGCGCATTCTATCGTTGTTTAATTATTTATTTTAAGTTGTTAATCGCAAAAATAACCATTCCTTCCGAAGCAACCTTTAAGTTCAAGGTGTCAAATCGGCAGAACTACAGACATCAAAATAATACGATCGAATAAATACAAATTCGTCGAAATTGAAGGTATGCTTTCAATGGTTGTTCAAACGCACAAACATCATCAGTTTGAATGGCATCTCTATGCAACTTTTTTCGGTTTTCACGAAAAATTGAAAATTTCGTGTTTTGTAAGCATTAATAAATGGGAAGTCGGTTTACTAAAGCACATCATTTCTTCTGAATTTTTTAAAGTATCCTCATGCGTGTACGCCACTTAGTGAATAAGTTGGGAAATTTCTAAATACACACGTTAATTTGACAAACGTTTCCCCGTTTGGAAATGTGAGTTATAGTTAAAAACACTATTTTGTAATTGTAATTAAGCTCCGTCATACATTTTTTCACGTTATAGAAAAAAGTAGTCAGCTTACTATCTGTTCTCGGATTTCTGTTAAAGAAATATATAATTAAGGTAATCAAAAGAAAACACTTATTTCCGAGCCAGTATTTTTGGTCTAATATTTATGTAATACCATTTATTTGTTTTCACATTGAAAATAAGCTACGTTTGTATGCTTATGTACATAAATTGGCACAGCGGAAATCCGTCGATTTAAAAAAAATTAATCAAGTCTCAACTGAGCACATGATCGTTTAAATGACATTTTAAAATGAAAGAAATGTACAAGGAAAGAATTCTGGGGAAAGTTGTTTCCCCTTAACAAAGGATAAATTAGAAATTCCATAAAAATTAGCAGGCTTGATTTTTCAATTATAAAATCTTAAAAAAGTAGCCATTGGTTGGACTTATTGTAGTATTTTTTAATATTATTTGTAAAGTATTGATCGATGGAAGGAGATCGAACGACATGACAGTTAACAGATAGAGTGAAGATATATTTAAATAAAGTTGGACAGTTCAACTTTACGGATTTCAATTGTGTGAGTTTAATAAAAAGTAGAGCTGAATTTGTGCAATTCGGCAAAAAGTAAGATGGTGCTCATCTTGAATTCGCTAAATGCACGTAATTGTTTCGTTCAACTAAGTGGACTTCACCTCTGCGTGTTAAATCACAATAATAGACTTCTCTCACATGTTTTGTTGGAGAATAATTTCAAATACCAAAAGGACGAAATGAAATCTGTTGTCTTACCATGAAGCGCACTGGGTATACAAAATAGAGCGCTAGCTATGCAAGCAGAGAAACTATATATGGATGCCTCCTCTCTATTACTCACATTGGTTAGAGGGTAAATTATGTTTCCGTTGTCCCTCTATTGAATATTTCCTCGACCATTGCCAACAGAGTTCCGTCTCCTCTCAACTAAATAATGCCAGCCCAATCGAGTGTTCCTTCAAAGTTCAGAATGCAGGTGACGATTCTGAAGTAATTTAATTTGAAAACGGATGTGTATTTATTTGGACGATTTCATGCTAATCACCACAAAGAAATGTGCATTTAAATG
The DNA here is from genome assembly GCA_029291075.1 of Eudiplozoon nipponicum. Lineage (NCBI taxonomy): Eukaryota > Metazoa > Platyhelminthes > Monogenea > Mazocraeidea > Diplozoidae > Eudiplozoon > Eudiplozoon nipponicum. The sequence continues at coordinate 41,356 of JAQBSW010001669.1, forward strand.
TACGTTATCATGTATGTGTGTAATGTTGAGTTTCTAATTCAAATTTATTTGGCTTGTTGAAAGTTTAAATTCTCTTTCCGTAAATTATGCATATCATGATGTTTTTAACACAGTCTAAATCTATATTTTAAATGAATGTAATATACCATTTTTAAATTTCCAATATAAATAATTTTGCAAAATATAATCGATCTATTTATCCATGTGACAGATTATGTCTTCTATTTGCAATGATTCAATTATTTTTATTCTTAACATTTTATTAATTAAGAACTTATTTAATTAGCTAAATTTTGTGTCCTTCTCTGTTCTAAAATTCCGAAAAAATTGTTTCAACAACATTTTCGTATAATCTATATGAGGCCAACTTTAGAGTTCCGCAATAGACTACTGAGGAAACAACTTTAATGAGGACAGAGATGCGCAACAAAAAATCTCATTTATTGCGTAAATTTGTTCATTGTTATATATTCGTGGGGTTCATGAGGAAGAACTATTTTTAATATCCTATAGAATATTTTGTATTTCTGCCATTGGCAAGGGGCATACAAAAAAAATATTTGGCCTCACGTTCCATTTGCTAACATAATTTATTAGTTAGAACAGTTAAATACTGTTTGTTGTGGAGAACTAATATGTATGCCAGTATGTATTAGGTGTTGCGAACCTAGTAACAAATAAGTTCAGTTGTGACCAGAAGGATTAACCAAAGGCAGCATGAACGGAAAGTATAATCTAATGCACATTCGTTTCGTGCTTACCGGCGACTCATCAGTAGGAGCCGGTATTATGCCCTTCAACCACGATATATTTGGGTGAGGAATGTAGGATAATAGAACAGTACAATCTCCTAGACGAATGTGTAAACCTACAGTAGTGGAACCAGCATCATATAAAGTCTCGACAATTATAATACACAAAAATGTATATGAAACTAACACTATGGATTTCGAGTCGGTAGATGGTACCACTGAATTTGAGAATTTAAACTATTTTTTAACACATGTAACTCGGTGAATTATAGCATATATTGATATCCATCATGTTGATACCATGTACTGACTCGGCAACCATAGTGATAGTACCATGTACCTTTACGGTAATGTAATGTTGGTATCGGTTACCGAAACAATAGCTGAATTTTTGGTATCCTCTGTATATATACTATATAGAGTGAGTTAGCGTTAAAGTCGCATTGTCGAGACTTAAATATGATGTTTGATTCACAACTGCAGGTTTTCTTATTCGTCTAGGAGATTGCACTGTCCTATTTTCCAACATTTCTCAACAAAATATATAGTCATAAAGGGCGTAATACCGGCTCCTACTGATGAGTCGCCAGTAGAAAGCACGAAAATATGTGCATGAGATTATATTTTCCGTTCATGCTGTCTTTGGTTTATCTCTCTGGTCACAACTGAAATAATTTGTTACTAGTTAGAAGACCGGATAGACTAAAGTGCTCGTTTAGTCTATTTACAAATCATGAGTTTATGCGTACTCAAAACCAATAATAATGATTTTAGTTTTAGTAGGAATAAAAATAAAGTTTTTATCGTTTTGTGAAGTTTGTCATTAATCATTTTTAATATATGTTGATTGCAACAATGCTTACTTTATCTTGTGAGACGGCAAAATATCTGCATTTCAGATCTACCAATGACTGTTTTATAATCATGAATGAATTTTTGGATGCACTTAGGTAAAAATCTAACAATATTTTGCCCATTTTTGTTATAAGGTTTAATAGAAACATGATAGGCCAATCAATTTGAAGGTGGCTCAATTTTGTTTTAGGGCATCTCCTCAATTAGATGTGCACAATGACATAAACAAGAACAGCCGGATATTTTCAATAAGAACAGGCGTTCCAATATTTTAAAAAATGCTAGTGTCAATTGTTACAGCATTTTAACCTTTTTTATTTTATTTATGCGGGCTTTGTCAAAATTATTATTCTCTTGATGCAGCTATGTTACATTTTATTAATTTAAATGTGACAATTATCATTAATGTACTATTGAGAAACCGTTTTTTCGCGCGTAATTTATATAGTATCTTCAAACAGAACATTAAATCGTATATTTTACTTCGAAACTTGAACAAAATTTTGATCAATCTGGCAATGTTACAAATTTCTGCGTTGCAATAATGGCATTATCCAATATGCATAATTAATGCTACGTTTTGCTAAACTACTTTTTGCATTACGTAACGAATATTGAGGTCAAATTTGGCGTGGTGAGTATACGCATTTCGCTAATTGCTAATGTGGATGTACATCAGTTTGCTCAGATTTATCTATCGCCAGTTTTTCTTCTTTATTTAATTTGAATTGTGGAACTGTTTGGCCGCTTCTAACAAATTTGAAAGTAAATTGTAGAAATAAGTTTTATTATCTTTACTTCGTTGAAAAACGACAACTTTATTCATATTCACCCGTTAACGTATTGCAAATACTATTCTATATGCTGTGTTGTTGTTAAATATAATGTCTCATTCTACAGGCTTTCGGCAAATTATAACAAAATGTAATATTTTGCGTCTAAATCTTCCATAAATTTGCAATCGAAAAGTCGGCGTGTTTTTCTGGGACCATTATCATTGCCGACAACAAAACGACATCATTTAATCACTAATGCTACATCGGCCTACAAAATGAAAAAAAATTAATTAAAAATACTAAAATATTGAAAATAAAAAGCATAAGATAATACATTAAAACAAACAAAAATTTTTATCTGGGAGTGATTTATGAAAGAAATGATCTAATACAGACGAAGCTATTTATCCAGGTTAAAAGCTGAAATGAGGAAATCTAAACATCTAAACAATATTATGGCTGTCACACTTTTGCGATATTAGTCTCCAGAGAAAAACTAAAATTTCCAGCGCGATTTCGTTTAAAAAGGTTGTCTCGCTGAATTCATACGAATAACTTGTTTTTTCGTAATAAAACATAGATTATATGCAACTATATACACCAAAAATTGTATTAAACAAATCTGAATACGTTTACATTACGTTCAATTATTATACCAGTAGACTCATTGAAGAAGAACGTCATAGCTAAATATTTAGTGCTTAATTTGTCAATTTTAACACGTTCATAATTTTACTTAAATAAAAATTGTTAATTGTTTACCTTAGTCGAAACTTATATTCCAATGGTTAGCGTGCTGTACAGTATTAGAAGAGGTTAATAATATCTACTATTATAGGTTAAAATAATATAAATAACGAGAACAATATAATGATTCAATTATTATACCAATTGCTAAACGGCAAGTGCTGTAAATAATTGCTGAATTTAACCAGTTATCAGTTCAGACAAGGAAATTATTATATAAATTATATTTTTTTTAAATATTGGTTTCCAATTTATATTGAAATGTGGTCTTTGATATTACCCATGCAATTAAAACATGGTGCTTACAAAATTATAGGTCTTAAAACAAAGTAATCATTGTTGGCGCGGCAATTGATACAATTATTTTTAAAATGTTTTCCGACGATTTTTATTATATGTTTAATATATAAACTCTTTTAAGCAAAACGTACAGAGCATTGTTTTATAATATTTGCAAACGCTAAACATACAATAAAGAGCACATTCCAAGACGCTATCAAATAAAGTTGTTGAGGAATTTTTAAATACCCCATGACTAAGTTAACAGATAAAATCATTTATAATAATGATATGTTGCGTGGTGAAGACTTGAATTTAAGTAGTAATGGATTCGGTATTGAATATATTATCAAGCATAAACTAAATCTTGAAAAATATGTAGGACTGTGCGATTAATCGATATCTTCAAATTAGTGAAACTATTTAGATTTCGATTAAACATATTTGTCAATTATATTCTCTTAGGAATAAAACACGGGTTAAATAAACCGTGAAATGTTTATATTCCGTTATTTACACTGCACGATTTTGGGGATAAGTCCAAGTAAAGTAGCTTCATATAATTATAGTACTTTTAATTTAGATTCTTCTATTTTGTTTCAATTTCTGATTTTAGACTGTTTGGATTACTGAAAATGATAGGAGATAACTTAATTTCTGTCATAAAATCGGTTATTAGGGAATTATCCAGTGTAATAATAATGTAACGCACCCGCTATTACGTTAATTGAATTAAATGTTATCGTGGCTTTGCACTTACCAGGTTACTATAGTTGGCATTTACATTTAAAAATGCGTAATAATACACACCTTATTGTATCATATACTTTAAAAAATATATTCATTTAACTAAGTTCCTTAAATTGTTAATTTCGGCTTAGGATTACCGGTCTAAATAAGATAATTCTATTATGACTTGAATCGAGATTTGATGAAATGAAGGAATAAATTTGATATTAAATAAAGCAGATAAATATTTTTTGATATCTTTCGAAATTCCTATGAAACAAAATTCATAAATTTCTTCCATTTTATTATAATGGATTTTCAATGTTACAAAATTATTTCGATCAAATATGCTTAAAAGGTGGTGAAGACTAGAGGATAAAAATTGCCTAATGTTATCCGCTTTCTAATTTTTACGCATTATGGTTTAAACATGAAGCAAACGCTTCATATATAAGAAAAATACAGGTCATTTTGTTTTGATCAGTCGATCTCTTTGTGTGAGTTTAGATTTTGTCATAATTTGAAAATTTATTTTTGACTAAAATTTTGTTGCTTTCTTTAGCGTAAATAACTTTAAAATATAGAGCAAAATTCTTATCTCTCCTCATTTTTTATTGGTTGTTTATTCGCATTCGAAATGAAGAAATACCCAATTTTGTGGTTTGGACATTCGATCAAAATTGAGACACATGTTCCTTTAAACAAATACTAAACATTTTTGATCTAAAAATCATAATTTATTAATCTCATTGATGTATTTATGAAGAAATGAATAAAGTTTTTCAAAATTTTCATAAAATACATTCACAATACTTAATTAGAAATGGCTGAAATTTGTTGTGTTAAATTGTTTATGCCATCTTTGACAGATAATGAATTCGAGTGATTAATGAAATTTCAGTTAAATTTGCTTCTAATTTAATTATATAAAATACAAATGCTAATATTAGACAATTTTCGCAAAATACGCTACATCTAATTTTTTTATATTTCCAACAAATTTATATTTTCACACAAATAAATGAAATTTTTTCCTTAAAATGAGTTTATCAAATGCCCTACTTGAAAAATATGACAAGTTATTGTGTTTGATAAAATATAAGGTCAAGTTAGAAATAAATTTTACACATAAAATGTAATCATAAAAGTGTTCAAAGATCAAATCGAATAAACAAGGCTAAATAAAGTATCACACAGCGCTTTTAAATCCGAATGGTAATTCCAGTGCATAAACGAATTGCTTTTGTTAGGAAATTTCTGACCAAAGTTTAAAATTTGCGATTGCTTCCGAGTATGACGCATTCTCGCAAGCCTAGACTTAGTTGTAATTAGATTGCGTTTCGCCGAAATTTCGCACCAATCTTATTTTAAATCCATTAAGCTCGAACTCCGACATTACCATTAGATTTTCCGAGCCCCGTGCAGTTCTTTTTAGTTATCTTTCATTTATTTGAAACTTTTGGACTTAAATGTAAATTTGTGGAGTACATCTTCATGAATAAATAAGTATATAACAATAACTATTTGAATATTCATGTAATGCATTAATAAAGGGAAAATAAAACTTTTAAAGTTATGAGCAGCGGGCTGAATTTTTGATTCAGCCTTTTTTGTTTAATATTTATCAAAATTGACTATAACTGTGCATATATGCAGATTATTTCAATAAATGATCGTTAGTACGACTCAGCTAATTTAAGCCACCATATCATCAAATCTAAACTTGAATGAAATAGTGGATCTTCGTATAGCCAATTTCCAAAATTCAATTAGATTAGGTTAATTCTATTCACTTACTAAATACGAACCAAAAGCAATATATGTGCGAAGAAAGACACAAAAATTGGCAATTCATCCGTTCTGTTCAGTTTATGTAAAAATTATTCCTGTTAACAAAATAGACGGAGTAAAACGCCAATAAATCAACAGAGTTCAATTTTAGATTTTTGTGATTAATCCCAACAGACATTTTGAATTTAATAGTGAATTCTGTTTAATATACAAAATCTTTGGACACGATTTTCTATTAATTGAATTCATCGATAATGAGAAATTCTCTTTTTACACATAATTAAATCATTAGAATATTTATCAGATGAAGCAATGAAGTTCCACTTTATTCCGTGGATTAATATTTACCGCCAGTGAATATCAGTTCCTTAGGTTTTGTACAAGAAGCTGTTCATCTTTTGTGCCTGGATCTATCTAAACTTCAGCTGTTAATCAAAGTAAAGTCATATTTATTTCAAGAATTAAAATAATAATTTCATCATTGTGTCTAGAAAAACAATGGATCGCTCAAAGATTTTATTATCGTGGATGAACAAATGCATTTTGGCTTATGGTTGGAAAATCGTTGGACAAACGCACAGTTTTATGTGTAACTATCTTTCTTGAGAAAGTGGGATATGGTTTTAAAAGTCAGATAAAGTTTGTAAGGTACATATTTTATAACAGAGCATCTTAGTTTAAAAAAGAGAAACGCGAAACACGATTCTATTTGCCTATTATTTCAAATTTGTTTATGGAAGTTTTATTGTTAATAAATACATTACTCAAATCCACCTAATTTTCACATGGTATACCAAATGAATTATTGAGGCAAATATGGGCTTTAAGCAGCGAAAATAAATGTAATAATCCGAACACGAATAAGGAATTTTAAATGGCAATTTTTTCTTTAAAATAGGTTCTTCATAGTAAATTTTTTTCATGAATTAAAATGTACTGAAAGCTTAGTTTGACTGTACTATAATGGTGTGCTTTTAATAGTGACAGATCTTGTGAATCATAACGTAAAGAACCGGTTTGCTGCATTAGAACCATAAAACTTTTAACAATTTTTTTCATATCAAAAGCTTCTTAAAGTAATATGTTGGCAAAATTACTGATTAGTAAATAAGCGTACTAAGTAGTATTTGAAATAAGAAACATTTTTAAAAAGATGACTTTTCATGTGTAGTTTAACCAAGAAATTATAAATTGCTGCATGTTGCGGAAGCTATCAGATAAAAAAATTATTTCCCAGCATTCAATATATAAAAAAATTGTACATCTATTAGAAATCGACCTGCTTAATTGTATGTGTGTCTCAAAATTTGCCCTATTTACCTCCCGTTTTTGTTCTATAATTTAGATAATAAATCTATATTAGTCCCTCTTGCTTTTTTCAATAAGTAAAAATATTTGGCTTCATTTATAACTGAGTTGAGGAATTGAGAAATAGTTACCCTTTCATTTATACTGTAGAAGTTTGTTTTATAAACGTGCTTATGAAATATATAATATTAAATGAACGTATCGTGATTTTTTTAGTAAGTGAATTTTCGTTCTCTTTATAAAAAAACTAATGTTACAATTTTCTAATGGTTTTTTTGAATGTGTTGCAAGTCTGTTGTGGTTCAATTATACTTGAAATTGTGATGAGTTGTATTGATTGGTGTTGGATAAGTTTGCCTGGAGGTTCACGCTTCTTTCCTGTTGATTTGCCCGTAGGCAGGAAACGAATCTGCGTGTGAGATTATACCTACTCATTCATTCGGCCACTTTAGCGATGGTATCAGGTACCGACTGAATAACCAGTGTTTGTACACTTTACATGTTTGGTATATATATACTCCACTTAGTAAGATGGTTTTGAAGTCGCATTGTTGAAGACATGATTTTTTATTTAACGTCATTACTGCAGGTTTACATATTCGTATTTGAGATTGTACCGTCCAATTGACTCATATTCCTCACCTAAATAAATAGTGGGTATATGGCTTAATACTGGCTCCTACTGAGAAGTCGACAACAAGCACGCGACGAATGTGCACATAAGATTATGTCTTGCGTGCATGCTGTCCTCGGTTTATATCTGCAAACTCGTTCGTACCTAATTGAAACGTGCTTATCCAAAAGTACACAAAGCAATTTATTGATCAAATCTACGATCTATTCATTCAATATTAACAACAAATGTATTTGCAGCTTACTTTTCGCTTAATTGTGGTTATGTTATTCTAAAATTGTTTAGTAAAATAATAGTAAAAAATGAAAAAAAACATCGCATAGTTCCTAAAGAAATTCTAAGCAAGCTTTATGTGCTTACAACGTAATAATTCAGATTATCATTTGTACAGTTGACTATATTTCGTTATTCATCGATTTGTTTTATTCTGCTGATAATCTGCTTAAGTGAAACAGCATTTCGTTAATAAAATTGTACAGCGCATTTCGGCGAAATAGACTTTTTACTAGGTTGACATTACACAATTTGTTCGCAATTATGATGGTGCACTGGGATGGTTATCGTTTTTAAAAGGAGCTGTCAAATTTTGAATACTCTTCGATCAGAAAGTTTCTCACAATTTTTGTCTCGCAAACGTACCACTATAAATTAATGATTTTATCATAAAATTCGTATGTTCTATAGCAAAATTTTATATGCGCCAGCCAAATATTAGACATATTTATTAATTCTGCCGCTTGACACCGGCAAACACAGTCTCTAGTCGTGTCACGAACGTTGCTGATAAAGCTTTTAGATTAGGCAAATATTAATGCTAATAGTAATTCTGATAATAAGTAAAGTGAAACTCGCATTGAAGTAGCTGTTCTTCCCAGCGGTGACATCTTCATAAATAGCAGAGTATAAAAACTGAGTTTGTAGTTAAATTTAGCTTATAAATAAATGATAACACATGATGTTAATAATGCAATAAATAATATTCCTTAAATTAACGACAGTATTTATTTTAAATAGTTTTTATTTATTGCAGGTCTGAAACTGATAGAATGTGATGGATATTCATAAAAATAATATTTGTTACTGTGCATAACGAGTTTAGACATATAAGCGTGGCTTAGCAAATCTGTTAAATGAAATGATAGTTTTTCAATCCAAATTTATTGGAATTACTAGCCAAAACGAGTAATATTCTGTAAAATTTCTTTTAATATAGAAAAATTTATCTGCCGCCATAATGCCACAATTAAAATGTGAATTGAATAACTGTGTAATTTATTGCAATTTTCGATGTCATTTAAAGTATGAAATTTAGCAACATTGAACACCACCCATTTCTATTTATATGCATATTAAAATTTCGATAATGCGAATATTGATAGTTTACAAGAACACAAAGCAAACAAAAAACTTGCCTCTGTCTATGCAAAAAGAATAATGCAGCTATACAAATATTCATCCATATATTAATTTAATAAGTTTAAAATTCGTAAAACTGACATCAAGCAAAAATACGTTTCGGCATTCTGGCAGACAAATTGAAAAGCTTACAATCTTCAAACGTCTACAAGACTAAGGCAAACTCAAATTTCAAATAAAAAGTTTTGAGCCCCTTTAGTCTGTTTGCTGTCTAGCTCTCATGATGATAAAAGTAGGTTGAATCATTTGTGTAAATGTGACTGATATGTGTTGCGCAATATTATAAGATTGATGCAGTATAAAGTTCGAATGCTCATGTTACATTAATGTCGTTAATGTTTGACTTATTTAATATTTCATAAGCATTTATTTAAAAAAATCTTTTTCCAATTCATACAATTAAGATTGCAATATTGAACTTTTAAATAGATTAAAAAGAGTGCAATTCAACATTTTTTTCTAAATTTTTTGTTGATTTGGAACTTTAATTCAAAAATTGAATTAGCGGTTTTATTGACAAGCCTTTATTGAAATGCTGCTTATCTATTATAAAAAAGATTCCTTCTTAATTTAAGCCATGTCTTTATAAATCAGCAATATCAACTCATGGTTACTTTCTTTTTAAAACAATGCGGATCATGACATTATCCTTCTACAGACCAACTGGGAAATAATATTAGTTGATTTTCGTTCCTAAATTCAAAATTTACCTTCTGAAATACATTCAATATTTCATTAGCTTTCCAGCCTGTTATTAGTGATAAATATATAACATCAGATAATTTGACCTTAATTGAATAAAATTATTATTGAAATATAATATTTTTCTATAACGATGCATGCATTCCAACGAAAATAAAAACACTGTTAAGCAAGTTTTTGCAATATTGTTGTGATACAAATTTAGTTTTTGAAAAATTCAGTTCCAATCGCAAATTTACACAAAACGTTAACTCTTTATAAACGTAGGTCTTCGTTGTACATAGATGCAAATAACGAAATGATAGGCATTATTTATCAGTTGTCTCATCACAATCAGATAAAAATTTTAAACGATCGTAGCAATATGCTTAAAAGTTCAACTATAACATATAATTTCGTTTTCTTTGGAAGGCATATGTAATTAATGCGCACCTTGTCCTTGCAGATAGGCACCAGACATTGCAGGCCATATTTCAGTGTGAACAACGTTTTCCGTCTAGTGACAATTGAGGTCCACATGGTACTGCAGATATGCTGGGTTCAACAACTGCGTCGTAGCCAAGTTTACATGACAAATCTGCTGGTCTTCGTGCTTTGCAAACACATTTTAAAACCATTGGTACCTGAATTAGTCACGAAAATGCAAATAAATAGAAGATTTCATAACCCATTTCGAGTTCAAACAAATGGATTTAAATAATGCACAGCAAACCATAACACACAAATTTCGGTAAATACGGTATTCTCGTTCCAAAATTTTCTAATTTCATTTGAATTAAACATAAGTTGTTAGAACAGTTAATGATAAGAACCAATGATTGGGATTAAACTAAAAAAAGTTTTAATGAGCTTTTTAACAAAGTACACACATCTATACACACACTCGCATATTTATGAAAAATATATATTCTGTCAGAGTGAAATATATCGTCCTAAATGTGTCGTCCTAAATTTTATCGTCCTATTATCCTACATTCCTCACCCAAATATATCGTGGTTGAAGGGCATAATACCGGCTCCTACTGATGAGTCGCCAATAAGCACGGAACGAATGTGCATGAGATTATACTTTCCGTTCATGCTGCCTTTTGGTTTATCCTTCTGGTCACAACTGAACTAATTTGTTACTAGGTTCGCAACACCTAGTACATACTTGCAAATATAGAATCTGTCAGAGGAAAATAACAAATGCATCGGATGCCGAAAGCAATTCATCCACAGGACTGGTTTCATAAATATTGGGAATAATTTCTATACTGTCCAGAATTTTCTTCAGATGGGACTTAAAAAAATCAATATTTCAGCGGAGTATGCTTTTTTATTCACAGCGCCTCTAATGCCGCATTTATCACGCAATTTGAAGTAATATGCCAAATTCTAAATCTGCTTAGCCCGTTCTTTCTTTAGAACCAACTTGGGTTATTTAAGACCCTGAAGTTTCCCGTAAATATCTCTGATCACCTATTATACGACAGTGCACTATGTGAATTGGATCAGATAAAATAAAATTTAATTTAGCGGCAGGATTTTGTTATATTTTGTCATTAAACATCAAGTAGACCGGTTATTTCCCTTTTAGGGAATTTTTCGCTTTCTGTCAAATATTTACGCGGACGGACAGGATTCCAAGCGCAATTGTTTTTTTGCCTCAGGTTCTATCCAACTTTTCCACCTACTACACGTGCATATGGAAACTGTTTTCAATATATTCAACATGGCATTCCAGATCGGTTAAAACACAAGAAACAGAATACAACATAGGAATGATATATTGATTTGTTTATAATGGCATTGCTTTGCTGTTATTTTTTCTAATACGAGGAATTTTAATTTATATTAAAAAATTTCTTTCTGGTAATCCATTAATTTATGAAGTAATTAATTCGAAACTTTTTAAACTGTAACTTCATCTTGCCATTTGAGGAACTTATTTTACTTTGAATTTCAGTTCCAGGAATTAGATTTTATATGTTTTTTCATCATAATTTGAACTTTCCATCTGGTAGCAAAGATAATTTTTCTAGTAGAGATATTTTGAAATTAATGTGAATTCTTTAGCAACTGTCTAGAATGCGACGAGGACCGAACTGAAATCGGGACACATTTACTTTGGAGTCTGAGTCAATTTTCACTGCTCATGATGTGCTATATACTACAGGCAATTTGAATTTATGTACCAAAATTTGTTCCAAATTGCTTTTTCTTCATGTGGAATGTTTTTTTTTTGAATTTATTACTGCACTGCCAACCTTTCAAAATATGTACAACTTTACCAATAGGGAAGTTATTTTTATTTGAATTTTTTGGCAGGCTTTTTATTATATAATTTTCCCGTACATTTTAAGTTCCATTAGGTAGGAAAGGAAATTCATCCAGAAGGCCGGTACCGTCCGCATTTGGAACATTGCAAGTAATATCCATAAATGACAGCGAAAGAAACAGGAAGCAATCTGAAACTAAATTTGCTGCGCCATTTGTCTTGTGCAATAATCGCAATTTTAGATTAAAACTATGTGGAATATCACAAGAAAAAAAGTTCGAACAACACACATTATGACATTTGAGGAATAGAAATTGCTTTGAAGGTTAATGGCACAATTGTGATGATATATATTTTAATACTCTAAACTGAACGTTGCCTTGGGTAAAAAACACAGAATATATCCAGTGGAGTATTTTTGTCCACTTTGGAAATTCAGCAAATCCTTCTTAGATTTTTACACATACGGTTCGTCACAACTGTCGCATGCTACATTTAATTTCGAGTCAAATAACAACTTTAGTTTAATTATGACCAGAAGGATAAACCATTAGCAGAATGAACGAAAAGTATTATCTCGTGCACATTCGCTTCGTACTTACTGGCGACTCAACAGTAGGAGCCGGTATTACGCCCATTACCCACTATATATTTGGGTAAGGAATGTGGGAAAATAGGACGGTACTGTCCTATTTTCCCATGTTTATGCTGTCTTTGGTTTATACTTCTGGTCATAATTGAACTAATTGTCCGCAACACCTAATATATAACTGCATATTTGTTAGTTCTCCACAAAAAACAGTATCTAATAACTTTATTTTCTCGTTTCCTTTACCTTCTTGTGGAAACTATTTCAAATCTTCTCAAAGTAGTATTTCTAGCCACCCAATATCTTTCATAGTACTCCAAGCAAAATGACACCGGTGTAACATATGTTTTTTAAAGATTAATTTCGGTATTTTGATTTAACATATTTCGCCATCAAATATTAAACACTACATCAACCTAAAAATGCAGCTCATCCGGATATCCTGTATCGTCTTTATTGTGGATGTTTTATTTGCCGCATTCGATAATGGAACCGGGGCACATTATCCGTACTCTGAGAAACTGACCACTACGGAATCCGTAACGAAATCTAACTATCTAACTATTGCTTCTCTTTAGATTTTACTTGTTTATGGAAACTATTAGGAATCTCTTAAGAATTGAAATTCAACTGGGTACGGCCGATCGGTCATTGTACAAGAGATAAAACGCCACTTAATGAATGTTACTTTAGTGTAAATGGTAGGATTTAACAATAATTGATTGCGCGGGTGGTGGTAACAATTATCTAAATCAAGTTTGCGAGCTTGAAGTAAACACCAATCCCATTGTATTTAACCAGTCGTCGAACAACATAACATAACTACCGCCAGCCGCAACGCACTGACGCGTTTCGACCTTCCATGATCATCATCGGAGTACGACGGCAAACTGACTATCGAGGATCAAACCGCATTGAATATATATGAAAATCAAATTTGAATATGCGGCTCTCACTCCTAACAGTCTCGCATACATTGTACTTGAGTGGAAATGTCGACTACACAATTTATATGCGGTCACGAACATTAACTGTTTGTAGCTTTCGCCACATATACATATATAGGCATTACAATTTAACAATAATTGATTGCGCGGGTGGTGGTAACAATTACTTAAATCAAGTTTGCCGTCGTACTCTGATGATGATCATGGAAGGTCGAAACGCGTCAGTGCGTTGCGGCTGGCGGTAGCTTTGTTATGTTGTTCGACGACTGGTTAAATACAATGGGATTGGTGTTTACTTCAAGCTCGCAAACTTGATTTAAAGAATTGTTACCACCACCCGCGCAAACAATTATTGTTAAATTGTATTGCCTATATATGTATATGTGGCGAAAGCTACAAACAGTTAATGTTCGTGACTGCATAGAAATTGTGCAGCGGACATTTCCAGTCAAGTTCAATGTATGCGAGACTGCTAGAGGTGAGAGCCGCATATCCAAATTTGATTTCCATATATATTCAATGCGGTTTGATCCTCGATAGTCAGTTTGCCGTCGTACTCTGATGATGATCATGGAAGGTCGAAACGCGTCAGTGCGTTTCGGCTGGCGGTAGTTTTGTTATGTAGTTCGACGACTGGTTAAATACAATGGGATTGGTGTTTACTTCAAGCTCGCAAACTTGATTTAAAGAATTTTTACCACCACCCGCGCAAACAATTATTGTTAAATTGTATTGCCTATATATGTATATGTGGCGAAAGCTGCAAACAGTTAATGTTCGTGACTGCATAGAAATTGTGCAGCCGACATTTCCAGTCAAGTTCAATGTATGCGAGATTGCTAGAGGTGAGAGCCGCATATCTAAATTTGATTTCCATATATATTCAATGCGGTTTGATCCTCGATAGTCAGTTTGCCGTCGTACTATGATGATGATCAAGGAAGGTCGGAACGCGTCAGTGCGTTGCGGTTGGCGGTAGTTTTGTTATGTTGTTCGACGACTGGTTAAATACAATGGGATTGGTGTTTACTTCAAGCTCGCAAACTTGATTTAAATAATGGTAGGATTTGTATTATGCATATTTTGTCACAATTGCATCAAGTAGCAAAGGAAATTCATTTAGAAGTCCGATTTTGTTCTTAGTGTGATCTCCTCAATTTATTTTCAGAATATGCCGCGTATGATTTTTGAACCGGAGCAGTTTCGTTTCGGTGTCTGTTACTATGTCCACATCAATTTCCTTGACACAACCCGCACGCAAGTTCAAGTCACATGGGTGAATTCTAATCTAACATAAATAACCTAATAATATCTTGTCGCGTTCGCCAGTCTGACATGCTTTCTCTTGCTGCAAAGTTGACAGCAGATAGAACAAACTGTTGCTTGTCTGAAGGTATTCATTCATTAATTCTACAGCTCTTTTTTGTATAATATTACTCCGCGAAATCAGAATGACAACATTTTTGGTAGATAGCCTTATATTGAACAAGCCATATTGTATTATTAACTAAACAAGCTCAAAAGTAGTATGACCAAACAATACTGAGGAAAAAATGACTATATTACTATATGATAATATGACAGAGCAAATTGTGAGAAATTTATTTTTAATATTTTCTGTCAAATACTTTGGTAAAATTAAATTGTGCGTGTGACGTAACTCACGATACATAAGTCACAGAATATTTTTCCATGTTTTATCAATTAACGGTTAATTATTTCTTTTCAGCATATTATATAAAATGTCATTATTTGTCTGTAGTACACCATAAAATGAAGCGGACTGAAGGCAAAGCGCTCTGATATAACCAAAAATCGCGCGTGAATGACTAAGTATGTGAAAGAAGAGTAAGGATTATTTTTGATGAATTAGTTAACGTAAATGAATATTTTTTAACTGAACAAAATGGCCACGAATACGTTGTAATGATACACTAAAATATAGTTCTATCATTATATATATACATATATATATATATATATATATATATATATATATATATATATATATACGACGAACGATATTGAAAAATTAAAAGTGGAGATCTTGGGTTCCTTGTGATGAGAGTTACTCTATGTATAAAAAAATCTGCAACACGAATTTTGAATCAACGAACCGTACCCTCCATATATTGTAAGCTTAATTTGTAATGCGCCGAGAAGTTCTTGGCCAAAACGAATCTTAAGCTTTCGTCATATTTAAATTTTTTCGAGTAAATAAATGGAGTATTTTGTTAGAAGTGACGCTATATTAGTCAATAAAGTGTTGATTAGTAAGTTATAAGTCAGTCCATAGCTTTATGTTCAAGTCTTTTCTCTCACGTTCATGTGTGGTGTTAAAATGATACACGTATAATATTAGGTCGGTTAATAGTAACGCATTATATATCTATTTAAGCTTCCGCATATTTATCAGATGAATTCTAAGTGGTAAACATAGCATATACTCATAGAGAAATGACGAAGAATTTTCCTATGTTGCGATAATAAAATTTGCCATGTATGAGGATCAAGATATCTTCATAGAATATACGGTAAATAAACTTATGTATATTAAACGACTCGTTCTGAAGACCTTTCAGCTTCTGGGTACAGAATGCATTTATTTATTTTTGTGTAAAACGAAATATACATTATGTGGGATTCAAAATATATTTCCCTCAATTTTAAAAACTGATTTCCCAACCAATTACAAGTAAGGAAATTTTTTAAATTTAAATAGTAAAAGCATAATACCTCAAGTACAATTTAGCATACTTAAATTAAAATACGTAAATCAAAATGATTTCTCACATTTCTGGTCAAGAATTTTAGTAATAAAAATGCGTACACAAATAATTTTACATCACTAGCCTCTATTTTATTCTGAAATTCGTTTTTTAAAAGCGGTTTCCAGAGTCCAATATGAGATATGCTTAGTATTACTTTTAAATGCAACAACTATCTTGATATGCGCCAAGCAAACAATTTTGTATATTTAAAAATTTACACACCTGCTTTTTCAGCCTAAATAAGATTGACACCAGGTACATTTCTGTATGCGCTAAGAGAAAAGTTGTAAAGAAAGAATAAATATTTCTTGTGCTTTGAGCTGAAAAGTACATAGTATTTACCACGTAGCTTAATAAGAATGCACAGCTATATATGACTAACAAATTAAACAATACTCGTTCTGCCAGACTTCAACTCCACGACATTAACAGATAAATTTGATAATCAAAGGGAATTAAGTAATACTGTAATCATACATATTACAGAAATGAATACGCATAATAAAACGCACACACTAATGCTTGCGTGTACAAACACACAATTAAAAATTTCACCCATTCATATTCAATTTACGTAGAGATGTTTTTGTCAATATAAAAGCGAAAAAAGTAGTTTTCGCAATTAATTGCGCATTTCCCTTTCATTTTATTTTTAATAAACGCCTGAAACCATTTAATTATAAAGTTTGGTATTTAGAATAAAGATTGTGCAATAATTATCTTCGTTGAAAATCGTAAGTAGTACAAAATTATTTTAAATTTTCTTTTCATTTATTTGGCCTGTCGTGTAATCCACTTTAAGGGACATTCACATTTGAAATTAATTATAGCGGGATAATTGTTCTGTTTTAAGAGTGATCACCGTATTGATCTATATTTTCTTTGTTTGAGGTACTCATTTATAAATATTGTATTGCACGTAAGCAAACACATCCGAGTCAACTTACTATTAATTACGAAATTGATTGCTAGAATGATCTTTTTCAATGTCCTATTTTACTTCAAATGAAGATATAAATATCTTATTCATGAAAAAAATAAATATATGTAGTTAAATTTTTCTGTCATTATTTAAACATCCAAATCAGCACAACATTTAGTTATTTGCGAACATTTACATTTGTACTTTAGAATGACGGTCTGATAAAACCTGCAATTTCATTGGTTGTTCATTTATGATCCTGCAATGAAAGGTAGGTCAAGTGAGCGGAACTACTTCTTTAAGGAAATTTAATTTTAATCAAAAAAATATTTTCGAAGACGCAGAATCGTCCTTCCTGGAGAATTCGTCATTGACGGGTAAGTGTAATGAAGAGAAAAAGATAATTACAAAACCTTATAGCGTATATTATTTTACTTTAATCGTTATGTTGATAGAAAGCATAGAATCAATTTATGCTTATTGCCTCGAACAAAATCTGTATAGTTCCTTTAGTTATTGCTTCTAATAACAATAACTTCGGCTGTTGATTTATTTGATATAATTAAAAATAAGCCACTGATGCCTGACATATATTCATGTCAATATATTTCTTGGAAAACAATAAATGAAAGAGAGAATAAGGCACACCAAATATCGCACAACAAAAGCAAATAGAACGCGGTTTACAAGACAATTTAAAAGCTAATCGCAGACGCTGTAAAATTTATTTAATCAATTAAATCTATACGAGCACTTGACTTTCAAACTCTGTTTTCATCAACTTTAGTATCGTGAAGACAGCTGCTTCACTTTATCTTCCTTGGTCATTCAAATACCGTTTTTAAAGTCAACGATACTACGTGCAATAAAAAAGGTAAACAAAATAAAAGAAGAGTTACTTATCTAGGAAACAAAAAAGTTAAATAGAACATATTCTGTATTTTTTTGGATGTTATGTCAAATATAAATGGAGCATTAGGAAAAAAAAAATCATTCACTGTCGTTATGAAAATTAAAATATCGATTTCTTTTTCTACCCTTTTGCTTCAAAACGAAAGATTAATCAAATATTAATGTTACAAAAAGTAATTTATTTTTAATACAAGTCCACTAGATTGAATTAATCAGTGGATTTATATTTCTATTTGGAAGCAATAAATTCTTCATAGGTAAAGCAGATAATTGGCTAATGTTTCACTGCCATAAACACCACAAGCCAGTCATGGCTATATGCAGACTTTATCGAACAGTAGGTCGCCCATTTCTGCGTTATGATTATGATGAAAACAAATAAATGTGTTTGAATTCATAAATGGTGCTAACTCATGGACGGTCAGATTTTCCAAATTTCTTACTTCTGTATGGCATTGTTGCCTTATTCAAGTTATCATAATAATAATAATAATAATAGTAATAAAAATAAAAATAATAATAATAATAGTAATAAAAATAAAAATAATAATAATAATAATACAAGTTATAATAATAATAATAATAATAATGATAATAATAATAATAATAATAATAATAATAATAATAATAACAATAATAATGGTGATGTCGATGAAGATGATAATGATGATGATAAAGTATTTTGTAAAATTTTAAAGGTACTGAAAATACTAAATAATATTAATATTGATATCGGTAATATTTATTAGAAAAATTTTAAAAAATTGATCTTAATTATTTTGTGTATTGAAAAATTTTATCATTTTTATCAGAAATGTTATTACCCTTCATATTAAATTTAATTTAACCATTACTGCTATTATTATTATCTTTACTATAATCGCTATTATTAATTTTGTTTCCAAAACCGATAACTTTCCATTTTCGTCTAGAAAGTGTAGGTACTGAAATATTGTTAGGTGTCTTATATATCGTTATTTTTGTTGATCCATCTACGCATCAGCAAATGTAATTTTTAAAATAGAGACATCATGGATAGACGTGTATGACAATCAATATGGTTTGCCTGTATTTACTCCATATATGTCACTCTGGATTAGAGTTCACATAAGCGTGTATAGATTATTTCATGCATTGGGGGTAATGTGGTATAAGGTAATAGGTCTTAAGGCTGGAATTATAGCTGACAGTAAATATAAATATACTTGTTTATAATAAGCTTTTTCCTGCTTGTATAGTGTCAACCCCGATGTTTGGACTGGAAATGATGTCCCGAAAAATCGGAACAAATTCGGAAAATCTGGTTCCAACTTCATTGTCAGCCAAACAGCTGATGCGCGGCTTCATACTGTAAGTACAAGTAAGAGCCCATCAATCAACGCCAAGCATGAAACTGTGCAGATGGAATTGTAAAGGATTCAAGATTTTACCGACTTACAAGTGCTACCAATTGTCCCGCATACAAGATGGCGGCGAAAAATCAATAATCATTGGCGCTGCGCAAGGTACAACTACAATTAATTCATCCAGTAGACAGTTTTAATCCTTATTGAGGACGCATGATGTAACGTCTACAATTTGCAGCGAACAGGGCTCCGACCTGGGCACGTCTGCTTCAGAATTTAATGCTCCAAGCACAGAGACATCCTGCCAAAACAAAGCACACAATTTTCAATTGTATACTATCTAATTTAACGCGTTTTGCCTTTTTTGGGTGGAGCTCATATGGCGTCCATTTAGATCTGAAGTTCCAACTGAACATTCCAAATCTTATATTATTGAACAGACACTACACTACATGATAAATTGGTATTAAAATGAACATTGATATAACTAAACGAAATAGATTGTCCGGTCTGAAATACAAATTATTATAATCAAGGTTACGATATTGATATAACCAACTCATCTATTACGTACATAAATTTGTTAATATAAAATAATAATTTTATCCACTGCATCCATTTAAACCCAAAGTTCCAACTAACCATCCAAAAGATTAATTATTAATCAGATACCACACTGAAGAGGTAAAGGTTTTTGGAAGGACCATTTATATATTTAAATGAACAATTGATCAGTTTCGTCTTTATTGAGAACTAGACTTATTGAATAGTTCCTTTTAAGTAAAAAAACCTGTCTACTTGATGCATTAACGATAGTATACTATGCTCAGATTATTTATTAAAATGAAGGTTGCGATCCTGATATAATTAGCAGTTCATCTTTACACTTAAATGTGTCAGAATAAACTAAGCTTTGTAGCTAGTAAAATATAATTTCATCAACTAGACTGGTTTTGTCCTTATTTGGAACTGGACTACTTGAATAGTGCCCAATAAGTAAAAAATAGTTCTACTTGATGAAAGGCATTTTCGAAATCATGCTTTGATCAGATTATTTATTTAAATCAAGTTTGCAGTCCTGATATATTAAGTCATTCCTTTATAAACATAAATCTGTCAGTATTAACTAAGCATAACATATTGTGGAAAAGGCAAATCATCCTTAGTCTCTTTTGGGAGCTCCTCTTGAACGATTCAGCGTTTTCCGTGGACAGTAGGTGAAAATTACCCAAATAGTTTGAAACAGTTCAACTGGATTAACTGCTTTTTCTACATTATGCAATGCTTAGTTGATACTGACAATTATATGTGATTAATGGTATTATGGATTATATCAAAGTCGCAGCATTGATTTGAATAAATTATTATTATCACCTCCTGCGCGACCAATGTTCACCTAATTACATGCTCAGATTATATTGGCAAATGTGTATATACAGTGGAATTGGTGTTTTATGAAGATCGCGTCCTATACTTTAAAAAAATGAAGATAGACTGACATTTGGTTGTAAAATTTCAGTAGCATTATTTATCAAAGTTTAACAAAAATATTTTGTGGAACAAGAATTATTATGCATGATTTTTAATTTAGTATTTTACAAATTTATAAATTTAACAATTATTGAACTTATCTATAAATTCAATACCTTGGAAATTTGTTGTTATTTGTCAAATCGGTTTCCAGCATTGTACAGGTTTATCGGAATAAATCGTAGATCCTTCTACAAAACGGTTAACACAGTCGAAATTCTTTTAAATGGACAAATCAGAAATAATTTCGAAATTGTTTAATTTTGTAATATGAAAAAGTCTCGTATTTCAAACTCACGATCGGTTTATTTAAAGAATGAAAAAATAATAGAAGCTCTCAATTAGAATGCGTTCAAGAAGGTTTGAACGGCATCATTATCAACAGATTCTATTAGATTAACGGCACTAGGATTAGATTAATTTAGCCTGCGTTGGATATTCATGTGCCAAAATCTGTGATACAATGTATCTTTTTAGTTTAAACTCATTCAATTCCGTAGTTTATAAATTGTTTATTCATCAAATAACAGTTCAAACTTAAAAGCAAAATAGATTTAGTTATACAGATTTGCAACAAATTTGCTAAAATTTGAAAAAAAACTTATTTAGTTATCATTTCACTAATTGAAAATATGACACATATTTTAACCAAATGTTTACAGTTACGTATATTAATAAAGAGGAAATATGTGAGACAAAATTATTTAAAATTTTAGCAATCAATTTATATAACTGCGAGTATCCAGATTTTATGAGTTAACATACATTAATTTTCTAAGAGTTTATGTAGTGTGGCCACATTATGGTTGTGACAGCGACTTCGTTATTTTGATTATTAGAAAAACCATGTAAATCCTCAAAGAACTGGTTACCAAGCGTATATTATATGGCAAATTAGCAAAGTGGTTATTTGAACACTATCTGAAAAGTAGAAAATGCGGAGTTATACATACATTAATCAAGAAAAGGATTAATTAATATTCATATATATGCGAATATACATAATTGGATGGTTGTTTTCTAAATGAAAGCCTTGAAGCATTCATGCTTAAACAAGCGTATAAATTGCACGTACCTTTGGGACGCGTATGCAAAATCTTGACATCAACTTCACCATATTTTTATTGTTACGTAAATTTCAAATTAATACACCCCAGTGAGTATATCTGAAATCGCTATTTTTTTTATCAGAAAACTCACTTGTTGGTTTCTTCGATTTATGTATTTGTTTTCACAGAAGCAATATTCGTTAACCCTTGCTTTTATTATCAAATAAATAGAAGCATTTAGGCCTGTTATTCATATCATGCCTTCAATAGTAGTTTTGTAATTTGTGTAACATATAACTTCGTTTAAATCCATTTAATTCGTCCTATTTTAAGTTACCAATTTTAAATGAGCAAAATTTCTTTGCTGCCAGGTACTATTTATTTTTCAAAATTAAAATAGGCTGTTCACAACAAAAACAAAGATAATATTTTAAAATAAATTAATTTAAATTTTAACAATACTTTTAGAAATTATTATATAACGCTGTTTTAAAATTTATAATTAAAGGTTATTTCAAGGAAAGTATACCAATTTATAAACGGAACTAATTTGGTTATAGGCGTCAATTATAATGTTCATAATTACGTCGGAATGCAATTATCCAATTGACTAACAACATTAATAAGATTTGATAGGTCGTAAAATGAATAAAATCCAAATTGCATTGCGACTTATATGCCGCTTAAAATTAAACGCCTTTTGGCGTTAAGCACTTTAACCTAATGTCGAATATGTTTTTCAATTGACAGATTTAATTGGTCAATCGTCCCTAATCACAAACGTCACAGGTATCTAAGATAGCAGCATGTAAGATTACTTATTTTGGCATATCCTAGCAGCTCTTTGCAAAATTAATTGTCAATAGCTAAGAATCGTCAGATCTATGAAATCATGCATATTGGTTTTCCGCACTAACACATTAACAAATTTATAACGCCGAGATAGACAAGTAAATGTGAAATTTAATTTCAATCGTTAAGCGAGTCTATGGATTTGCTACAGCAGCAGTTCTTCCAAATGACTTTGCTATCATTCTCTGTCATAATCAGTATTTCACAAACATCAGGATGTTTTTATCCCTTAGAGGTCTTTTTTTAAAATTTATACAGGTTGTTACATTCCTGCAAACTTTATCTGACGTTGGTATGAATGATTTTCTATAGCACAAACTATCTTAAATTTCTTGCCAAAATATAAAATGAGCTATTTGCGTAATGCAGGCTCATACGGATATGTCGACAGAAAGCACGAAGCAGGTTTATCCTTGAGATAAAACGCAATTATTGGTAATTTATGTCAATCGAGGTCAAACTACGAGGCAATTACTGGACAAAATAATTCTCAACACTAATTCACCCAGTGCATGTTTGGGTGAAGGCGTTTTACCGACTCAAAATGACAAGTCAGCTTTAAACTCCTAACACAGTCGTACGAGCGTTTAATTCAATTTCCTGCTGTTTTGCACCTTTATCGAGTTACATGCTTCCACACACTCTATGCCAAATGGCGTAACGCATTCATTTAATGCGGCGGTAGTTTAAAATCTTTGATAGAATTTAAAAAAAAAGTATTTACCATTAAATATTTCAAATGACTAACGTCAGGATGGTTAAGCAAAATTACATATTGACGACAATTGAGGTTGGATAACAAGGATCTTTTACAGCAGTTCTTAAAAATCAAAAAAATATTTTCAACTCTGAAATCAAAAATTTGATGGTCTTAGTGACATTGAACATATTATATAGAGGACGTTTCGATTTGTAGTCGCATTTCTACAAACTTCGAATAAATTTGACTTGATTTGGGCTATAAAGCACATACTTGTACGTGATTGCAGCGTCCAACTTCCGGATATTTATAGCCGAAATATATATTTGGATTTTGGACCAGTGCCGGTTGGTACTGCTGATTCGGCATAAAATACGAGCATATTTGAGTTTCAACTTTTTTATAATTAAACGCGCACCGGTGAAAGTCATTGCTGTTTGTTTGGCAATATTTTGAAATGCCATATACTTGTAAAAAATTTTGCTTGCACTGACCAATATAAAAATCTTTTTAAGTTGGCTTGAGAAAGCCCAACTTACAGATATTCTATATAAACTTATTATTATTCATGTGAGAATAAAATTATCAAATCTAACTCCTAAAGCTTTAATTCTACAGATTCCAAACTCCAGCCCGCTATTCAGACTGATCTCGTCGGATGTGCTATATATTTTGTAACTGATCAGACGCATGGCTTTCAAAAAAATGAAGATTAAAAATCATAAAACTCAAATAGACTTACATTGAAAAGCCTCTGCTCACCACTTGTACCAAATTCCCAAGAAACTCCATGAAATCAATGGAGCCGGCTTATCCTCCAAAAGGAGTCAGCCGCAGTAAAGTAAAAGCTCACCTATTTCATGTAAATATTAACAAAACGGCAATAATCACGGTTGAAATGCTCGATATTATTTTCATTTACATTTACTATTTCATGTTTTATTTCAATTTCCTTCAATGTAAATATTTAGCCAATGGTTATCATAGCGGTCGATATGATCGATATTAATTTCATTTACATTTACTATTTCAATATTCTTCAATGTAAATATTTACCAAATCTTAATAATCGCGGTCCAAAAGCTCGATTTTATTTATATTTACATTTAATATTTCATGAGTTACTTCAATAAACTTCAATGTAAATATTTATAAAATTAATATGATCGCGGTCGAAATGCTCGATATTATTTTTATTTACATTTACTATTCCATGTGTTATTTCAATATTCTTCAATGTAAAGATTTACCAAATGTTAATAATTACGGTCCAAATACTCAATACTTTTTAACTTTTACATTTACTATTTCACGTCTTATTTCAATATATTTCAATGTAAATATTTACAAAATGGCAAAAATTCCGGTCGATATTCTCCATATTATTTTTATTTACATTTATTATTTCACTTGGTATTTTAATATATTTCAATGTAAATATTTATCAAATGGCAATGTTCGCGGTCGAAATGCTCGATATTATCATTATTTCCAAATATTATTCCGTGTGTTATTTCAATTTTCTTCAATGTGAAAACTAATCAAATTGTATTATTCGCGGTGGAAATGCTCGATATTATTTTCATTTCCATTTATTTTTTCAAGTGTTATTTCAATTTTCTTCTATGAATATATTTTGCAAATGGTTATGATCGCGGCCGATATGATCCATATTTTTGTAATTAAAATTTATTATTTCATGGGCTATTTCAATATTCGTCAATCTGAATTTTACCAAATTGTAAAGTGCTCGGTATAAATGCTCGATATTATTATCATTCACATTTATTATTTCGCGTGTTATTTCAATTTTCTTCAATGTAAATATTTAGCAAACGATAATAACCGCGGATGAAATGATCGATATCAATTTCATTTACATTTTTTATTTCATATTTTATTTCAATTTTCTTTAATGTAAATATTTACCAAATGTTAATGATCGCGGTCGATATTCTCGAAATTATTTTCATTTACATTTACTCCTTCATGTATTATTTCAATCTTCTTCAATGTAAATATTTACAAACTGTTAATGATCGCGGTCGATATTCTCGATGTTACTTACATTTACTTTTACTATTTCATGCGTTATTTTAATTCAAATGTTAATAATCGCGGACGAAAAGCTCGATAAAGTTTTCATTAACATTTACTATTTCATGTTTTGTTTCAATATTTCTAAATGCACATTTTTCCAAATGTAAATGATCGCGGTCGATATTCTCGATTTTATTTTCATTTATGTTTACTATTTCATGTTTTTTTTAATATCCTTCAATGCCAATTTCACCAAATGTTATTGATCCCGCTCGAAATGCTCGATATTATATTCATTTACATTTACTATTTCATGTGTTATTTCAATATTCTTCAATGTAAATATTTACCAAATGGTAATGGTCGCGGTCGAAAACGTCCATATTATTTTAATTTATATATACTACACCGCGTGTTATTTCAATATTTGACAATGTAAATATTTACCACATGGTAATGATCGCTGTCGAATTACTCCATATTATTTTCATTTCAATTTATTATTTTTTGTTTTATTTCATTATGCTTCAATGTAAATATTTACCAGATGGATATGGTCGCGGTCGAGATACTCGATATTTTTTATTTGCATTTACAAATTCGTGTTATTTCAATATGTTTCAAAACAAATTGCACCAATTGGTAATGATCGCGATCGAAATACTCCATATTATTTTTATTTACATTTACTATTCCATGTGTTATTTCAATATTCTTCAATTTAAAAATTTTCCAAATTGAAATGGTGGCTGTCGAAATAATCGATATTATTTTTTTTTTGCATTTATTATTTCATGTGTTATTTCAATATTCTTCAATGCAAATTTCACCTATAGAAAAGGATCGCGATCGAAATACTCCATATTATTATCATTTATATTTATTATTCCATAAGTAATTTCAATTTTCTTCAATGTAATATTTACCAAATGGTAATAATCGCGATCAAAATTTTCCATATTATTTTCATTTACATTTAATATTCCATGTCTTATTTCAGTATTTTTAAATGTAAATATGTACCAAATTGTAATGGTAGGGGTCAAAATCCTCGAAATTATTTTTATTTGCGTTCAATTATTCATGTGTTATTTCAATATACATTAATGGAAATTTCAACAATTGGAAATGATCCCGATCAACGTACACCATATTTGTTTCATTTACAATTATTACTCCATGCGTTATTTCAACATTCTTTAATGTAAATAATTACCAAATAGTAAGAATCGCGGGCGAAATACTCCACATTATTTTCTTTTACATTTACTATTCCATGTGTTATTTCAGTATTTTTCAATGTAAATATTTACCAAATGGTAATGTTCGCGGTCAAAATACTCAATAATATTTTTAATTGATTTCATTTATCCATGTGTTATTTCAATATCTTTCAATTAAAATTTCACCAATTGTTAATGATCGCGATCGAAATACTACATATTAATTTCATTTAAATTTACTTTTCAATGTGTAAATTCAATATACTTCAAAGTAGATATTTACCAAATGGTAATGGTTGCGATCGTAATACTTCATGTTAATTTCATTCACATTTGTTTATCTATGCGTTATTTCAATATTCTTCAATGTAGATATTTACCAAATAGTAATGGTCGCGATCGAAATACTCCATATAATTTTCATTTAAATTTGTTTTTCCAAGTGTTATTACGATATCATTCAATGCATGTATTAATCAAATTGTAATGGACGCGGTCGAAATTCACGGTATTATTTTTATTTGTATTTACTTATTCATGCGTTATTCCAATATACTTCAATGGATATTTCACAAATTTATAATGATCGCAATCGAAATACTTCATATTAATTTCATTTACATTTATTATTCCATGTGTTAATTCAATATTCTTCAATGAAAATATTTACCAAATGGTAATGATCGCGGTCGAAATATTCCATTTTATTTTCATTAACATTTATTATTCCGTGTGATATTTCAATATTCTTTAATGTAAATATTTAACAAATAGTAAAGTTCGAGTTCGAAAAACTCATTTTATTTTCATTTAAATTTACTATTCCGTGAGTTATTTCAATATACTTCAATGTAAATATTTACCAAATGGTAAAGATCGCGGGATGAAATACTCCATATTATCTTCAATTACATTTGTTATTCCATGCGTTATTTTAATATCATTTAATCTATGTATTAACCAAATTGTAATGGGCGCGGTTGAAATTCTCGATATTATTATTAGTTGCATTTACTAATTCACCAATTGGTAATGATCGCGATCGAAATACTCCATGTTATTTTCATTTACATTTATTATTCCATGCGTTAGTTCAATATTCTTCAACGTAAATATTTACCAAATGGTAATGGTCGCGGTCAAAATACTTGATATTATTTCTATTTGCACTGATTTATTCATGTATTAATTCAATATTCTTCAATGCAAATTGCACCAATTGGTAATGGTGGCGATCGAAATACTCCATATTTTTTTCATTTACATTTGTTTTTCCATGTGTTATTTCAATATCATTGAATGTATGCACTAACCAAATTGTAATGGGCGCGGTCGAAATTCTCGGTAATATTTTTATTTGCATTTACTTATTTCTGTGTTATTTCAATATACTTAAATGGAAATTCCACCAATTGGTAATGATCGGGATCGAAATACTCCATATTATTTTCATTTACATTTACTATTCCATGTGTTAATTCAATATACTTCAATGTAGATATTTACCAAATGGTAATGGTCGCGATCGTAATACTCCATGTTAATTTCATTTACATTTGTTTTTCCATGCGTTGTTTCAATGTTCTTCAATGTAAATATTTACCAAATTGTAATGGTCGCGACCAAAAAACTCCATGTTACTTTCATTTAAAAATATTTTTCCATGTGTTATTACAATATTCTTCAATGTAGATATTTACCAAATGGTAATGGTCGCGGTCAAAATACTTGATATTATTTCTATTTGCATTGATTTATTCATTTATTATTTCAATATTCTTCAATGCAAATTTCACCAATTGTTAATGGTCGCGGTAGGAATACTCCATCTTAATTTCATTTACATTTGCTTTTCCATGCGTTGTTTCAATATTCTTCAATGTAGATATTTACCAAATGGAAATGGTCGTGATCGCATTACTCCATGTTAATTTTATTTACATTTGTTTTTCCATGCGTTATTTCAATATTTTTCAATGTAGATATTTACCAAATAGTAATGGTCGCAATCGAAATACTCCATATTATTTTCATCCACATTTGTTTTTCCATTTGTTATTTCAATATCATTGAATGTATGCATTTAACAAATTGTAATGGGCTCGGTCGAAATTCTCGGTATTATTTTACTTTGCATTTACTAATTAATGTGTTATTTCAATATATTCAATGAAAATTTCACCAATTAGTAATGATCGCGATCGAAATTCTCCATATTATTTTCCTTAACATTTACAATTCCATGCGTTAATTTAATATTCTTCAATGTAGATATTTAACGAATGGTAATGTTCGCGATCGAAATACTCCATTTTATTTTTATTTACATTTATTTTTCCATGTGTTATTTCAATATTCTTCAATGTATATATTTACCAAATGGTAATGGTCCCGGTCGAAATACTTGATATTATTTCTATTTGCACTGATTTATTCATGTATTATTTCAATATTCTTCATTGCCAATTTCACCAATTGGTAATTGTCGCGGTCGAAATACATCATCTTAATTTCATTTACATTTGTTTTGCATGCGTTGCTTCAATATTTTCACTGTAGATATTTTGTAAATAGTAATGGTCGCGATCAAAATACTCCATATTATTTTCATTTACATTGGTTATTCCATGTGTTATTTCAATATCATTCAATGTATGTATTAACAAAATTGTAACGGGCGCGGTCGAAATTCTGGGTTTTATTTTTATTTGCATTTACTAATTCATGTGTTATTTCAATATACTTCAATGAAAATTTCACCAATTGGTAATGATCGCGATCGAAATACTCCATATTATTTTCATTTACATTTACTATTCCATGTATTATTTCAATATTCTTCAATGTAGATATTTAACTAAAGATAATGGTCGCGATCGAAATACTCAATGTTATTTTCATTTACATTTATTTTTCCATGTGTTATTTCAATATCATTTAATGTATGTATTAACCAAATTGTAATGGACGCGGTCGAAATTCTCGGTATTATTTTTATTTACATTTACTATTAACCTTGTTATTTCAATATATTTGCCAAATGGTATTGGTCGTGTTCGAAATACTCCATATTATTTTCATTTACATTAATTATTCGACTTGTTATTTCAATATTAATCAATGTAAATATTTACCATTTGGTAATGATCGAGGTCGCAATACTCTAAATTATTTTTACTTGCATTTATTAATTCATGTGTTATTTCAATGTCCTTTAACGGAAATTTCACTAATTGGTAATGAAAGCGATCGAAATACTCCATATTATTTTTATTTGCATTTATTATTTCATGCGTTATTTCAATGTCCTTCAATGGGTATGTTAATGATCGCGATCGAAATACTTCATATTAATTTTATTTACATTTACTATTCTATGTGTAAATTCAATATTCTTCAATGTAGATATTTACAAAATGGTAATGCTCGCGGACGAAATACTCCATGTTATTTTCACTTACATTTGTTTTTACATGCGTTATTTCAATGTTGTTCAATGTAGATATTTACCAAATAGTAATGGTCGCGGTCCAAGTACTTGATATTAATTCCATTTGCACTGATTTGTTCATGTATTATTTCAATATTCTTTCATGCAAATTTCACCAATTGGTAATAGTCGCTGTCGAAATATTCCATCTTATTTTCCCTTACATTTACTATTCCACATGTTCATTCAATATTCGTCAATGTAGATATTTAGCAAATGGTAATGGTCACAGTCTCAAAACTCCTTTATAGCTTCATTTACATTTACTATTCCATAGGTTATTTCAATATTATTCAATGTAGATATTTACCAAATGGTAATGGTCGCGGACGAAGTACTACACGTTATTTTCATTTACATTTGTTTTTCCATGCGTTGTTTCAATATAAATCAATGTAAGTATTAAAAAAATTGTAATGGGCGCGGTCGAAATTCTCGGTATTATTTTTATTTGCATTTACTAACTCATGTGTTATTTTAATATACTTCAATGGAAATTTCACAAATTGGTAATGATCGCGATCAAAATACTCCATGTTATTTTCATTTACATTTATTTTTCCATGTGTTATTTCAATATTCTACAATGAATATTTTTACCAAATGGTAATGGTCGCGGTCCAAGTGCTTGATATTAATTCTATTTGCACTGATTTATTTATGTATTATTTCAATATTCTTCAATGCAAATTTCACCAATTGGTAATTATCGCTGTCGAAATACTCCATCTTATTTTCATTTACATTTACTATTTCATATGTTCATTCAATATTCGTCAATGTAGATATTTAGCAAATGGTAATGTTCGCGGTCTCAAAACTCCTTATTATTTTCATTTACATTTACAATTCCATATGTTATTTCAATATTCTTAAATGTAGATATATACCAAATGGTAAAGGTCGTGATCGTAATACTCCATGTTAATTTCATTTACCTTTTTTTTCCATGTGTTATATCAATATTCTTCAATGTAGATATTTACCAAATGCTAATGATCGCGATCGTAATACTTTATTATTATTTCATTTAAATTTCATTTTCCATGCGTTATTTCAATGTTGTTCAATGTTGATATTTACCAAATAGTAATGGTGGCGATCGAAATATTCCATAATTTTCTCATTTAAATTTGTTTTTTCCATGTGTTATATCAATATCATGTAATGTATGTATTAACCAAATTGTAATGCGCGCGGTCGAAATTCTTGGTAATATTTTTAATTTCATATAATAATTCTAGTGTTATTTCTATATACTTCAATGGAAATTTCACCAATTGGTAATGATCGAGATCGAAATACTCCATATTATTTTCATTTACATTTACTATTCCATGTGTTAATTCAATATACTTAAATGTAGATATTAAACAAATGGTAAATGTTGCGA
Source organism: Eudiplozoon nipponicum (assembly GCA_029291075.1). Taxonomy (NCBI): domain Eukaryota; kingdom Metazoa; phylum Platyhelminthes; class Monogenea; order Mazocraeidea; family Diplozoidae; genus Eudiplozoon; species Eudiplozoon nipponicum. Next base: position 73,369 of record JAQBSW010001669.1, read on the forward strand.
TCGTAATACTCCATGTTAATTTAATTTACATTTGTTTTTGCATGCGTTATTTCAATATTTTTCAATGTAAATATATATATCAAACAGTAATGGTCGCGATCGAAATACTCCATATTATTTTCATTTACATTTGCTTTTCCATGTGTTATTTCAATATCATTCAATGTATGTATTAACAAAATTGTAATGGACGCGGTCGAAATTCTCGGTATTATTTTTACTTGCACTTATTAATTCATGTGTTATTTCAATATACTTCAATGTAAATATTTACCAAATGGTTATGTTCGAGGTCGAAATACTCCATATTATTTTTATTTACATTTACTATTCCGTGTGTTATTTCAATATTCTTCAATGTAAATATTTACCAAATGGTAATGGTCGCGGTCGAAATACTCCATATTATTTTCATTTATATTTACTATTTCGTGTGTTATTTCAATTTTCTTCAATGTAAATATTTACCAAATGATAATTTTCGAGGTCGAAACACTCCATACTATTTTCATTTATTTTATTATTCCGTGTGAAATTTCAATATTCTTCAAAGTAAATATTTAAAAAAGAGTAATGTTCGCGGTCGAAATACTACATATTATTTTCATTTACCTTTATTATTCCGTGTGTTATTTCAATATACTTGAATGTAAATATTTTCCAAATGGTAATGATCGTGGTCGAAATACTACATATTGTTTTCATTTCCATTTATTATTTCATGTGTTATTTCAAAATTCATCAATGTAAATATTTACCAAATGGTAATGGTCGCGATCGTAATACTCCATGTTAATTTCATTTACCATAGTTTTTTCATGTGTAAATTCAATATTCTTCAATGTAGATATTTACCAAATGGTAATGATCGTGTTCTAAATACTACATATTATTTTTATTTACATTAACCATTCCGTGTGTTATTTCAGTATTAGTCAATGTATATATTTACCAAATGGTTCGAAATATTTCAGATTATTTTCATTTATATTTATATTTCCGTGTGTAATTTCAATATTGTTCGGTGTAAATATTTACCAAATGATAATGTTCGAGGTCGAAATCCTCCATATTATTTTCATTTACATTTATTATTCCGTGTGTAATTTCAATATTCTTCAAAGTAAATATTTAACAAATGGTAATGTTCGAGGTCGAAATACGCCATATTATTTTCATTTACATTTACTATTCCGTGTGTTATTTTAATATACTTCAATGTAAATATTTACCAAATGGTAATGATCGCGGTCGAAATACTCCATATTATTTTCATTTACATTTACTATTTCATGTGTTATTTCAATATTCTTCAATGTAAATATTTACCAAATGGTAATGATCGCGGTCGAAATACTCCATATTATTTACATTTACATTTACTATCCCATGTGTTATTTCCATATACTTCAATATATATATTTACCAAATGGTAATGTTCGAGGTCGACATACTCCATATTATTTTCATTTACATTTATTATTCCGTGTGTAATTTCATTATTTTTCAAATTAAAAATTTAACAAATGGTAATGTTTGAGGTCGAAATACGCCATATTATTTTCATATACATTTACTATTCCCTGTGTTATTTTAATATAATTCAATGTAAATATTTGCCAAATGGTAATGATCGCGAACGAAATACTCCATATTATTTTCATTTACATTTACTATTCCATGTGTTATTTCCATATGGTTCAGTGTAAATATTTACCAACTGATAATGTTCGAGGTCGAAATACTCCATATTATTTTCATTTAGATTTATTATTCCGTGTAATTTCAATATTCTTCAAAGTAAATATTTAACAAATGTTAATGTTCGAGGTCTAAATACTCCATATTATTTTCATTTACATTTACTATTCCATGTGTTATTTCAATATACTGCAATATAGATATATACCAAATTGTAATGTTCAAGGTCGAAATACCGCACATTATTTTTATTTACATTTACTTTTCCGTGTGTTATTTCATTATTCTTCAATGTAAATATATACCAAATGGTAATGTTCGAGGTCGAAATATTCCTTATTATTTTCATTTACATTTACTATTTCATGTGTTATTTCCATATTCTTCAATGTAAATAATTACCAAATGCTAATGTTCGAGGTCGAAATACGCCATATTATTTTCATTTACATTTATTATTCCACGTGTTATTTCAATATACTTCAATGTAAATATTTACCAAATGGTAATGATCGCGGTCGAAATACTCCATATTATTTACATTTACATTTACTATTCCATGTGTAATTTCAATATTCTTCAAATTAAATATTTACCAAATGGTAATGTTCCAGGTCGAAATACGCCATATTATTTTCATATACATTTACTATTCCGTGTGTTATTTTAATATAATTCAATGTAAATATTTGCCAAAGGGTAATGATCGCGGTCGAATTACTCCATATTATTTTCATTTACATTTACTATTCCATGTGTTATTTCCATATGATTCAGTATAAATATTTACCAAATGATGATGTTCGAGGTCGAAATACTCCATATTATTTTCATTTCCATTTATTATTCCCTGTGTAATTTCAATATACTTCAAAGTAAATATTTAACAAATGTTAATGACGAGGTCTAAATACGCCATATTATTTTCATTTACATTTACTATTCCGTGTGTTATTTCAATATACTTCAATGTAAATATTTACCAAATGGTAATGTTCGAGGTCGAAATACTCCATATTATTTTTATTTACATTTACTATTCCATGGGTTATTTCAATATACTTCAATGTAAATATTTACCAAATGGTAATTTTCGCGGTCGAAGTATTCCATATGATGTTCAATTACATTCAGTATTCCGTGTGTTATTTCAATATTCTTCAATGTAATTATTTACCAAATGGTAATGTTCGAGGTAGAAATGCTGCATATTATTTTTATTTACATATACTATTCCGCGTGTTATTTCAGTATTCTTCAATGTAAATATTTACCACATGGTATAATTCGAGGTCGAAATACTCAATATTATTTTCACTTACATTTACTATTTCATGTGTTATTTCAATATTCTTCAATGTAAATATTTACCAAATGGTAATGATCGCGGTCGAAATACTCCATATTATTTTCATTTACATTTACTATTCCGTGTGTTATTTCAATATACTTCAATGTAAATATTTACCAAATGGTAATGTTCGAGGTCGAAATACTGCATATTATTTTTATTTACATTTAATATTCCGTGTGTTATTTCAATATTCTTCAATGTAAATATTTACCAAATGGTAATGTTCGAGGTCGAAATACTCCATATTATTTTTATTTACATTTACTATTCCATGGGTTATTTCAATATACTTCAATGTAAATATTTACCAAATGGTAATGTTCGCGGTCGAAGTATTCCATATGATGTTCAATTACATTCAGTATTCCGTGTGTTATTTCAATATTTTTCAATGTAATTTTTTACCAACTGGTAATGTTCGAGGTAGAAATGCTGCATATTATTTTTATTTACATATACTATTCCGCGTGTTATTTCAGTATTCTTCAATGTAAATATTTACCACATGGTATAATTCGAGGTCGAAATCCTCGATATTATTTTCACTTACATTTTCCATTTCAATTGTTTTATCAATATACTTCAATGTAAATATTTACCAAATGGTAATGATTGCAGTCGAAATACTCCATATTATTTTCATTTACAGTTACTTTTCCGTGTGTTATTTCAATATACTTCAATGTAAATATTTACCAAATGTTACGTTCGAGGTCGAAATATTGCATATTATTTTTATTTACATTTAATATTCCGTGTGTTATTTCAATATTCTTCAATGTAATTATTTACCAAATAGTAATGTTCGAGGTCGAAATACTCCATATTATTTTTATTTACATTTACTATTCCATGGGTTATTTCAATATACTTCAATGTAAATATTTACCAAATGGTAATGATCGCGGTCGAAGTATTCCATATGATGTTCAATTACATTCAGTATTCCGTGTGTTATTTCAATATTTTTCAATGTAATTTTTTACCAACTGGTAATGTTCGAGGTAGAAATGCTGCATATTATTTTTATTTACATATACTATTCCGCGTGTTATTTCAGTATTCTTCAATGTAAATATTTACCACATGGTATAATTCGAGGTCGAAATACTCAATATTATTTTCACTTACATTTACAATACCATGTGTTATTTCAATATACTTCAATGTAAATATTTACCAAATGGTAATGATTGCAGTCGAAATACTCCATATTATTTTCATTTACAGTTACTTTTCCGTATGTTATTTCAATATACTTCAATGTAAATATTTACCAATGGTAACGTTCGAGGTCGAAATATTGCATATTATTTTTTTTTACATTTAATATTCCGAGTGTTATTTCAATATTCTACAATTTATATAATAGCCAAATGGTAATGGTCGAGGTCGGAATACCCCATATTATTTTTATTTACATTCGTTGAGGACCCTAACCTATTCGTGTCTGTAAGCCCCATAGATGCCAGATCGCTGGAAGTCCTAAAATTCACAGTAGAGTCTCTTATGCTTATATTATTGCCCGTGTCATTTAAATTCAATACCGCTATGTCCTGCACTAACATGCATGTATCCTCATACTTAATATCGGTATTCATGATCAAATGTTATAATAATTAAATTGACACTTACTTATGGCTATTAACAGGTGAGAGTCGGAAAGCTGCAATCCCAGCAATAAATCTTTTTTGATGTGTACGTGACCCACAAATAAAACAATTATACCTGTTCCAAGGCCCCTCCTCAGTGTTATATTACATCAGAACACAAGGCAAGTATTGGAAGGTTATATTGAAAATTGTTGTAATCGTTTATAATGGAAAGAAATGTTAAAATGCAGCAGACCAAAATTTTAGAACCAGACAGGAAGCGAGATACTCAAAAACTGAAAATAGCGCACAATTTTAAAAATCAAGTATTTAAACAAAGAATGTTCTGGAAATTAAAAAGAAAAAATTCTTTTTAAATAAAGTTGTTACAATCAGCTATGGTGGTTTAAATTTATCATTCAAGGTCATTTTATATAAGGCGGAGGATTCAACATCCTCCACATACACCACCTTCTCAAAAAAAGAGAGGAACGACTAATAGTAGATGTAATCATAGTTCTTCGGCTGACGATGTATTCTTCCAGAACGAGTTGTGCATACTGGCGCCCCTGACGTCGTCATCTCGCCCGGTACAACATTCGCTGGTTCTTCAAAATCATCTGGTATCGACAAATAGTTTTCATGCTGTGATTCAGTAGAATAAGATTTTGCTATGTTAGACAACGGTTCTTCAGAGTACTGCATTTCATTATGTACCTGCGTGATGGGATTGCACACCTCAGATTCGCCCATGGAACGGTCATTCGACGCATCTTTTAATTCGGGCACACCGTCAATCCAGAAAAATTGGGGAATAGAGCGATCCAACGTAACACATTCCTCAATACCAATTATTTCTATGATGACATTCTTGTCAGTCATCCTCTTGACCTTGTATGGTCCTTTGTAAAATGGTTTTAGGCAGTTCTTCCTATTCTCATTAGTTATATATACATGCGAAGCCGATTTTAAATCGGAGGACACATAGCATTTAGTTTTAGGTTTTCTAGTCTTGGTTGGGGCCAAACGACACATCTTGTCTCTAAGTGCTCCTACAAACCAATCTACATAACTAGAAGCCCAATCAAGACTACTTGGAGTTTCTATTAGAAGATCTCCAGGCAACCTTAATGGTTCTCCATAAACCAATTCTGCTATGGAAGTTCCTAATTGAGCCCTATATCTGTTGCGCAGGGCGAGTAGTACTATAGGAAGATTGTGTATCCAGCTTGTTCCACTAGTTCAACTTAATGCAGCTTTCAGTTCACGATGTAGCCTTTCTACCATCCTATTTGCTCGTGGTTTATACGCGCTAGTATGTATTATAGTGGTTCCCATGATGTTGAGGGATCCGTCGAAAAGCTCTGACATAAATTGGCTAACGCGATCACTAGTGACCTTTTCAGGAACACCATAACGCGATATCCAATTATGTAGAAACGCGAACAAAACTTCTTGCGCTGTCATGTCTTTTAAAATTGCCACTTCAAATTGACGACTAAATCTATCTACCATAGTCAGCAAGTATTTGTTTCCGTTTACTTCAGGCATCTCAACAATGTCTATATGTACGTGTCTGAACCGTCCATTTGGTATTCCAATGTTCTTTATCTCGGTTGTGGTATGTCTCCACACCTTACACGTTTGACACTTGGCACAGGCTCTTACTCATACCCGTATGTCTTTAGACATGTGCGGCCATACGTATCTGTCGTTGATCAATCGAATGGTGGCTTTAATGGATGGATGACCCATGTCATGCAACACTTGGATAATCTTGGCCCGTAACTCCAATGGCACATATGGTCGTGGTTGACTTCTAGATGTTTCGCATAACAACCACTTGCCACTTATGAGCTTACGAACATATCCTGGTCTTTTAGATAATACTAATGTAAAGGGATCCGATCCTTGCGCTTCCTCGATTTGACTAACGAAATCGTTCATTGATTCATCTAAATTTTTTAATGGACCTTGAAATATCAGCTCGACATCAGCTTCATTCGGTCGGCTAAGTGCATCGGCCACCACATTCTCCTTACCAGCAATATGAGACACAGTGAAATCGAACTCTGCTAACCGAGTTATTTGGGAATTTACTCTACGAGAGTAATTAAGCCTAGCTGTCTTACCAAGTATGCTAATCAATGGCTTATGATCGGTCAATAACTTAAACTTATGACCATCTAAGTAATGCTCGAAGTGTATCACTGCGGCATACACTGCTAGAAGCTCTTTGCCAAACGTATCATAACGTTTTTCTCGATCATTAAGCTTACGGCTATAAAACCCAATCGGTCTTACTACGTCCTGATCTCTTTGCTGTAGCACTGCCCCTAATGCAACATCTGAGGCATCTGTGATTAGTTCGAAAGTTTTTTCCCAATCTACAGGTGCTAATGTGGTTACGTCACTTAACATGTCCTTGGCCTTTTGGAAATTTTCTCGGTTTCTTGACTCAAGTTTATAGGCCAAGACTTCTTGATCGTGCTCTTTTCACGAGTGAGATGGCTTGTTAACGATCCAAGAATTCCGGCTAGACCTGGAATGAATCGACGATAATAGCTGATCATACCCAAGAACCTTCGCAACTGGCGTACGGTTCGGGGTTCCGTTACGTCCTTAATAGCTTGGACCTTATCTCCCAAAGGTTTAATTCCGTCTTTGGAAAGTATATGCCCAAGGTATTTAACTGAAGAGCAACCTATAGTACTCTTATTAGGTTTGACCACTAATACATATTGTTCCAGCCTGGTCAAAACCGTTTCCAAATGCGTACGATATTCATTTCGGGAGCGACTAAAAATAATTATGTCATCTATATATACTCTCGCAAATGGACAATTCTGAAGGATTTCTTTAGTCAAACGCTGAAATGTCTGCCTGGCATTTTTCAAACCAAAAGGCATTCGAAGAAATTCATGCGATCCCCCTCCTGGAAATCTGACTGCGGTGAGTGGTATCGAACTTTCTTCCATAGGTACCTGATAGTACGCTTTCTGGAGATCTAAAGTTGAATAAACTCATATCCCATTATATCTCGGAGTAAGGTACTCTGGTTAGGGAGAGGATAAGAATCACCCTTCGTCACTGAGTTTAATAGACGATAATTCCCACAAACCCTCCATTGACCCGGTTCAGGTTTGGGAACTACCACTATTGTGGAAGCAAAATTGGAATTTGACCTTCTACAAATCCCTTCTTCGCGCAATTGGTGAAATTCTGACACAGCTACTTGTTGCTTGTGTTGTGCCAATGGTTGAGCCTTTGGTGAACAAGGCAACGGAGCCACCAATTCTATTTGGTGTTCTACTCCTGTCTTCAGACCTATCCTTTTGGCACTGAAAGGTTGAAACACTGCTAGGTGCTTCTCGATTATATCGGCAAAGTCATGTGCGACTGTTGGACGAGGTAAGAGGACTGTTCTAATTGCCGACACGTTAGACTCAGTATGTGTTGATGTCCCTACGCCTTCTGCGATAGTCCTGGCTATGGGGTCTAATGTCAGCTTAAAATGGGTCAAGAAATCCATGCCAATGATATGGTCCTTGACATCGGCTACTAGAAAATTCCATCGGAAGGAAGATTTCTGGCCTAATGTTACCGACATTTCTTTCATCCCTTTTACTCCAATCGGACTACCGTTAGCGGCCCATAGTTGATAATCAAATGTGGGGCAATCTGCTTCCACCACGTCTGACCTAACTATGCTTACCTCAGCACCCGTATCAATGAGAAATTCTAATCCAGATAATTCATCCTTAATAATGAACTTGTTGCTGGACAATCCGGCAATGTTTTCCAGATCCCCGCTTAGTGAGAATCGGACTCTCTTGCCTTCTATCTCGGTGCTATTTGTACTAGTCGCCTCTTTTGCTTTGAGTATGCCTTTTAAAGGCATATCTGGGAGCCTTTGCAATGGAACCCCCCTACGGCTCCTACTAGCGGGGGTTGTTCCCTTTTCCCGGTGACGGATTTCTCTCAACCGGTTTTGTGCTTCCTTTCCATTTGGGTCCACCTAATCGCGGGTAAATACAATTTTCGCCTTGGCACTTCGCACTGCGTCCGTATTCGCAATGTGCCTTACACCATCCGCGTGGCCCTTCGAAGCGTTGACGCGAGTGACTCCCTCGACGTCTATTATACCTATCCTGACTCTGAAGTTGTGCAATATCACTACGCAAGCTAGCAACTTCTCTACATAAGAAACGCAAAGTTTCTTGTATAGTCAGGTGGTTTTCGGTATCTGCCCTGACTGGCTGCATCGTTACAGAATCTGCCATTACAGCATGTACTTGTGGTTCTTGCTGTTTATACACGCCGTCTAACCCTCTGAGTTTTGTTGGCCAATCTATGTTCATTGTGTCAAATACTTCCATTGTTGTTCTGAGCCTAATTGGTAGCTCAGCTGTAAAAATGGAGTTGACTACATCTCTAGATATATTCAACCTGGAAGCTTTTGTGCAAAGGCGTTCGTAAAATTCGGACGGTAGTTGACGCCCCATTTTTTCTAAGCGTAATAATTCGCACATTTGCGCTGATCTTCCAGGCTGATATCTCTGTTGAATTTCTGCCATTAATAACTCAAATGCATTATACGGCTTTTCTTCTACAGTTCTGTCTCTGAAATTTTCCAAAGCATTTCGGAAATTTTCAGGCAATGCCATCCATGCTGCAACAAATTTCTCCATAGGGTTCACGATATTATAAGCACTAAATATCATTTGGGCATCTCCCACCCAACTTGAATGTTTTTCTGACTTATACTGTGGTAGACTTAATATTCTTGGACTGGCGCGGTCGCCAAATTTTGTTGAGGCCCCTAACCTATTCGTGTCTGTAAGCCCCATAGATGCCAGATCGCTGGAAGTCCTAAAATTCACAGTAGAGTCTGATATGCTTATATTATTGCTTGTGTCATTTAAATTCAAGTCCGCTATGTCCTGCACTAACTTACATGTGTCCTCATACTTAATATCGGTATCCATGATCAAATGTTATAATAATTAAATTGACACTTACTTATGGCAATTGGAAGGTGAGAGTTGGAAAGCTATAGTTTCAGCAATAATCTGTTTTGATGTGTACGTGACCCACAAATAAAACAATTATACCTGTTCCAAGGCTCCTCCTCAGTGTTATATTATATCAGAACACAAGGCAAGTGATGGAAGATTATATTGTAAAATGTTGTAATCGTTTATAATGGAAAGAAATGTTAAAATGCAGCAGACCAAAATTTCAGAACCAGACAGGAAGCGAGATACTCAAAAACTGAAAATAGCGCACAATTTTAAAAATCAAATCTTTAAACAAAGAATGTTCTGGAAAATAAAAAGAAAAAATTCTTTTTAAATAAAGTTGTTACAATCAGCTATGGTGGTTTAAATTTATCATTCAAGGTCATTTTATATAAGGCGGAGGATTCAACATCCTCCACAAGTGGAGATAAATTGCCATTCACAAATAGCTCTTATCTGGGTCTTCTTTATTTATTTGATCCATCGATAGTCGGAAAATTATTATTTTTGAACATCAAGTAGAAATGACATAATAATTAAGCTCAATTATTTGAGGCAAATATACACAATAGCCGCAGAGAAATAAGCAAAGAATTTATACCTTAGAGCAGAAATGGGGTGCAATTGATTTTCGTCTTCTCAGTGTTTCTTTTTCCCAATCGCAAAGCATTCACTTTATTATAGGCATTTGCAAGAATGTGGTAATTTAATTACTTCAAAATTTTGGTCAATGCCAGATTAATTCAACTTCCTTAAATGTAAAATGAATTTACCAAATTAAGTAACGCAATGCAATGCTTTATTACCAAGCTGGCATTTAACGCGAAGTATAAGAAACCGTTCATTGTATTTCACCTGATAAACAGTATGCTACGCAAAAATGGTTTCTTTCAAAACAGCAAAAATATTGATGATAAATAATATAGAGTGACAGACAGAAATATCTATTGGGTTCAACATTGTGGTATGCAATTCTTTTTCTATATTGGTGCTTAAATTTGTTTAATTCTTAGGCTGAATGTAATATCAGAACATGACTAATGTTGTAATATGTTTGATCCTAAGGACAGCTGGTGAACGTGCACAAATAGTTTAAAATGTAGGACATTTCATATTTTTATTAATTTATCAGTCAAGGCACTTGATTTAAAAGAAACATGTTGCGCGACAGGGAATAGATCATTTACCTGATTATCGGGTTACCATCCGATTTGTTTGCATTTGTTGTCTTTCTGATTTTTTCTCATAATTTTCGATATCCCGATATGGATATCTTTTTCAATGGAAAGCACATCACCTACTAAGTTTAAAATCAATATGTGAAGTAGATATATTGATTTTAACTGCCCTATCTATATTTTTGTTAGATCTCTTAAGATTAGGACCCTGATACAAGATTTTGCCAGACTTAGTCAGATACATTATACATGTGACAATTTAAGGAAGGTTGAAATATTTGCGTTTCACTACAAATTGAGCAGGCTGGAGAAATCCACTCTAGGTTTTGCGATTTTAATACTCGCCTCGTTAAATATATTGCGCGAGATATTGACAAAGTTACCAAGGTGTGTTAGCATGTCAGCTTAGTTCAGGTTTTCAATTTTCAGTCGCATAGTTGAAGTCATTTGAGAATGAACTTATGGGCGAGTTTAGTTTATAATATTTTAAAGTTAAACAAAAATGTAAAGCAGACAGCCTTGCCGAAGACCACATAAGATAGGAAATTTACGTGTTAATTCGTGTTAAAAATTAAAACTAACAGATCGGGTTTGGTTGAGAGCGCAAAAATCTATCATTTTCACAACCTCCTCCTGACCAGATTCCGGCTTGTGATGCTGTATTAAGTTATACATGCAAAGAGATAAGACGACGTAAAAACGTCCATGCAATTTACCTGGATACGATTAGATTAGGGGTTATAACACAAGGACTATATAAGTAAACTACGAGTGACCACATTGGAAATATAACTGAAGGTCCACCTACACAAAAAATCGACTAGAATTATTTCTTTCCTAAAGTACGTTTGTTAATGACATACTTTCGGATACCTGAGTTTACGTAGTGTTCACGAACATTGATAATTGATTTGATCAGCCCAACAATCAAACGATTTATTCTACCTAATCTAACGAACAATGCCACATACAAATTTACCTGCATTTATATAGCGGAAATTATATATATATCAAGTCCCTTCGCATTTTCTCCATCATAATTTTGTCGCAAGCGTAAATGTTTGCTTTTGCTTACATATATTCTTATCTAGTTCTACAACACTTAATCACCAAAACTGAACATTTATGTCAACCATGACAAAGACAATATCTGAATATTTGCTCCACTTAGTAGATCTTAGATCAAAGTGAAAGGCGTACTCACTGTCATCTCTGATACCATCAGGTGAACATGTGAATAAGCAATGAAAAAGCATTGTTGATTAGGATATGTGGCAGAGATTTATGTAAACTTCTTTAAACGTGCCGCGCGAAGTCGGTGATTTGCAGAAATACATTTGGTTATGTTTGATAGTATGAGGGTTGCTAAAGACCATTAGGTCGCCCATTCTTAGTGGGGATGGTTTGCATTCAGAGATATCCTTCTCTTGGTTAGTCTGCCAACCAAGGCTGATTAGCAGTATCTCTCTTGTGCGCGAGAACCAAGTTTCCTTCACCTGTCAAACATTGCCCCTCAAGTCGGGCAGGCTTGTTCTTATTCCGCCATAACCAAGTTAACACAAAGTGTTACAGTGGTGTTAGAATAGACTCAGGGTTCCACATGAAATTGGTTCATTGCTGTGTCCCGGTAAACATGGCAAGAATCAAGCTACCATTCTCTGGCAGATTAGTTTGTTCCAGCAGCTCGTTGAGCCGGAACTTTATATGACTAAGGGAATTAAAGGAAGAAAAATTGCAGGCAAATGCGGATACGCCGGGCAGACTAATCAATGACTAACATAATAAACATTACATTGCGATTACATTAATTACATTGTATTTTCATAGTCATTCAATTTTGAGTGCATTTACTTGGGGTTCTAGCTAATCATTTCCGTCACTGTTATGAATCTTGTCTATAAAATGATATTATGGCTGTTCTATCTAATTTGTGCCTTTGGATTCGATTTTACCGGGCACTTATTAAACAACGTTTAATTGGATGCATGAAATGTCAGCGAACGTGTCAGATGCTATAGAAACTTTTCGGATACTATTGAAAATTTCGCCACAAGCCAGATAGTGCTCATTAATTTTCATCGGTGAGTTAACTGAATAGAAGGTAAATTTTATCACTGATTATACCTTTCCAATATGAAGAGGCCATTTTGTGTTACCTTAGTTTCCACACATTCTAAAGTGTTGAACAACAAATAATTAATCCACAAATAAGCGAAGAGCCTGCGCAATTATTAATGACCGTTATCTGCTCTGTGAATTAGGAATAATAGGTTTCTGTAGATGCAATTTGAATTTGAGAAGCAGACTACATTTTCGACGTTCAATCCATGCTGTTCAGCAGAAAATAACGACATCAGTTCCAAACTGTTCGTGATTCGCAAGATTTGTGGACATAATTTTCATTTGCAGTTCTAGAATTTTTCAGATGCTAACAATAGTTTAGTTATGTCTGATGATTTAAGATAAAAACTAAATTTATTTAGAAAACCAGAAATACAACCTACAAATGCAAATATATAATACTGATTGAACTGTTCACTTTCTAATTAGTCCCTGAAATTGTTTTAGTAAAGGAACCTACATTTGAGGTTTAACACTTTTAAGTCTAATTCTTTGTAATATTGGAATTAGAATGGCATCTATAGCCATATTTGTGTACAATACTATGTATGTTATTTAAACACCCTGCTATATATCTTTGTTTTCACAGCCATAGTGGTACACAGCTTAATTCTGATCAAAATTTCGTATTTAAATTAAAAGTTACCAAATTTGTTTCGAGTAAGCAGGTAATGCCACACTTGCCTTTCATAATTCTTTGGAACTTTTGGAAGTTAATAAAGCAAATAATGCCAGTCATTCGTAAGAATTTATGGGGCACCAGAATTTGTTTGTAAATGAGGAAATACTGCACACTGAGCGATAGCAAAGTCCGCAATAAAACATGCTATTTTAACTCTTCAGAATTTCTTTCCGAAAGACTGAAAATTGTTATCACTAGTGCAAAGCGTAATAAAATGTCGGCAATTTTAACCAATCTAAACAAAACCAATGTCTTCTTCCGGCGCTAAGAATGTTACATAATAAAACAACTCTGTCCTTAAAATATCGTTTATAAAGTAACTTCAGCATACGCCAATATCAGGAGGTAAATTATAATTCGACTATTCCAAACACACTTGAAGAACAAACGTGCTTACAAGATAAGTATTCGGATTATAAAAGATAATGTCATACGTTTAACAACATTTCGATAAATTATTTCGGTGTAGATCACGGAACGACAATATTTGCTGTAGCATGTGTATAAAATAGATTTCATTCTAATCCTATAAATCAAAGAGTTGATACCCATTACAAACAATTACCGTGTCCTGCTTGTGGATAAGTGCGACTCGTTTACAATGTGATCTAACTGCGTTAATCTGACAATCTTCCTGAGTGTATGTGTAGAGGCCTGAGGATGTTTTAGGAAAAATCAAACCGAAACTTTGCCAGTCAATGATGATTAGATCATGCATCATTTTCAGTTGTTAGTAGGAAAGACGTTGAAACATTCGGAAGAAAAAGTTGAATCCACACTCAGCCAAAATGATAACAAAATCAATGCGTTCTTGGAAATGGGATTTAAGTGTGATCATTAAGAAAGCAATAGTGCAAAGAAATAACCAGAGTACGCATATCACGTAGAGACATCTTATAAGACATTGCTGCGCGATCCAATTAAATATTTTCTCCTTTGGCCAAACTAATTGTATATCGTGCTTTTGCAGTTGGACATCCCGTATAGACTCACTGGCTGGTGAGACAAGAACCAGGAGACGAAGGAGAAATTTATCTACGCATGGATACTGCTTAACATTACCTGGCAATTCCTGTAGCTGATGTATGCTTATACGACTTTTAATCACATATTGCCATTGGAACGGAGGTGCATATATCTCTAACATTTAACTGAATGGGAATTATAAATTAACGTTGTTCGTTTTTGTTCTATATTGTGTAATCAAATGTAATGTCCTTCCGCAATATTGCATGTCCTGCTTTCTACGATTGAATTCAAATTTAAATTGCATCTGCAGAAGCTTGTTTTTGCTATTTCACAGTGCAGTAATCAGCAGATAACGGACATTAATAATTGCGCAGGCTGTCCACTTATTTATGGATTTATTATTTGTTGTTCAACACTTTAGAATGTGTGGGAACTAAGGTAACACTAGATGGCCTCTTCATATTGGGAAGAGATAATAGGTGATAAAATTAACTTTTTATTCAGTTAACTCACCAAAGAAAATTAATGAGCACTATCTGGCTTGTGGCCAAATTTTCATTAGTATCCGAAAAGTTTCAATAGCATCTGTCACGTTCACAGACATTTCATGCATCCAACTAAACGTTGTTTAATAAGTGCGCGGTAAAATCGAACCCAAAGGCACAAATTAGATAGAACAGCCATATCATCATGTTATAGACAAGATTCATAACAGTGACCGAAATGATTAGCTAGAACCCCATTTAAATGTACTCAAAATTGAATCACTGTGAAAATACAATGTAATTACTGTAATCGCAATGTAATATTTATTATGTTAGTCATTGATTAACCTGCCCGGCGTCTCCGCATTTGCCTGCAAAGTAGATATTTTTCTTCCTTTGATTTCCTTAGTCATATAAATTTCCGGCTGGTCGAGCGGCTGGAACAAACTAATCTGCCAGAGAATGGTAGCTTGATCCTTCCCATGTCTACCGGGACACAGCATTGAACCAATTTCATGTGGAACCTTGAGTTTTGTCTAAGAACACGGTAATACTTTGTGTTAAATTGGTTATGGCGGAATTAGAACAAGCGTGCCCGACTTTAGGCAATGTTTAACAGGCGACGAAACTCGGTTCTCTCGCACTAGAGAGATACTGCTAATCAGCCTGTAGGCAGACTCAACCATGAGAAGTATATCTCCTAAATGCAAACTATCCCCACTAAGAATGGGCGACCTAATGGTCTTTAGCAGCCCCTCATACATCAAACTATAACCAAATGTATTTATGCCAATATCCGACTTTGCGCGGCTCGTTTACAAAGGTTTATCTAAATCTCTGCCACATATCTTAATCAACGATGCTTTTTCATTGCTTATTCACATGTTCATCTGATGGTGTCAGAGATGACAGCGAGTACGCCTTTCACTTTTATCTAAGATCTGATGAATAGAGCAAAATATTCAGATATTGTCTCTGTCATGGTTGATTTGATTGTTTAGGTTTGGTGATTAAGTGTTGCAGAACTAGATAAGAATATATGTAAGCAAACGCAAACATTTGCGCTTGCGACAAAATTATGATGGAGAAAATGCGAAGGGACTTGATATATATAAGTTCCGCTATATTATTGCAGTAACATTTGTATGTGGCACTTTTCGTTAGATTGGGTAGAAAAAGTCGTTTGATTGTTGGGTTGAACAAATCTATTATCAATGGTCGCGAACACTACGTAAACTCGGATATCCGAAAGTATGTCATTGTCAAAAACGTGGAAGAATATTTGCGAACAACCATCACAGTTTAAAATACGGGATCCATTCCTTCCTTATAAATAACGCAAAATTGAATGTCCGATGGTTTAATTCTGAGAATATTCAAAGATGGTGGCCCTGAATAAACTCCTTCGTACTTTTGGAAAGAAATAATTTTGGTCAATTTTTTGGATAGGTGGACCTCCAGTTATATTTCCGATGTGGTCAGTCGCAGTTAACTTATATAGCCCTTGTGTTATGATCCCTAATCTAATCGTATCTAGGTAAACTGCATCGACATTTTTAGTCGTCTTATCGCTTTGCATGTATAAATTAATAGAGCAACACAAGCCGGAATCTGGTCAGGAGGAGGTGTTGAAGATGATAGATTTTTGTGCTCATAACATAAACCCATCTGTTGGCGTTAACTTTTAACACGAATTAACATGCAACTTTACTAATTTAGGTGGTGTTCGGCAGGCTGTCTTACGTTACGACTCCTTTTGTTTTAATCCCTCTTGAAATTATTACGAAATACACTGTCCATAAGTTCAGAATGCAGGCGTTGAAAATCTCTGTGGCTGTAGATTTGTAGGTCTTGACTATACAGAGGGCATCTTATCACAATTTGTTAATCAAGGTTCTGCCTAGGTCGTCTGATATGTATAAGCCATCGATTTTACGTCTTCCAGTTTGAAATTCGCAACCTCCAAATGTAAGGTAAATTTTGAAGATCACCCACCAATAACTTCATCAATGCGACTGAATATTGAAGACCTAAACTAAGCTGACATTCTAATACAACTTGGTAACTTTGTCAATAACTCGTGCAATATATTTAACGACGCGAGAGTTAAAATCGCAAAACATAGAGTGGATTTCTCGAGCCTGCTCCATTTATACTGAATGGCAAATATTTCAACCTTCCTTAAATAGTCACATGCATAATGTATCCGACTAAATCTAACAAAATCTTGTAGCAAGGGTCCTAATCTTCCACTTCCTACTAATTATTAATTCATTAATCTATGTTTTTTAGGAAGTTATGCTTAAGAGATCTAAAAAAGTATAAATGGGGCAGTTTAAATTAATCCTTCTTTTTGACATATTGATTGTCACCTGAGTAGGTAATATGCTTTCCATTGAAAAAAATATCCATATCCGGATGTCGAAAATTAGGGGGAAAATTAGAAAGACAGCGAATACAAAAAAATCGGATGGCAACCCGATAATCAGGTAAATGATCTATTCCATGTCGCGCAACATATTTCTTTTAAATCAAGCGTCTTGACTGATATATTAATATAAATATGAAATGTCCTACATTTTTCACTATTTGTGCATGTTCACTGCCTGTCCTTAGGATCCAACATAATACAACATTAGTCATGTTCTGATATTCCATTAAGCCTAAGTATTTAACAAATTTAAGCCCCAATATAGAAAAACAATAGCATACCACGAGGTTGAACCCAATAGATATTTCGTATGTCACTTTCCATTATTTATCATAAACATTTTTGCTTTTGAAAGGTACCATTTTGGGTAGCTTACTGCTTGTCAGGTGAAATACAATGTACGGTTTCTTATACTTTGTGATAAATGCCAGCTTGGAACTAAAGCATTGCATTGCGTTACTTAATTTTGTAAATTCATTTTACATTTAAGGAAGTTTAATTAATCGGGCATTGACCAAAATTTTTGAAGAAATTAAATTACCAGATTCTTGCAAATGCCTATAATAAAGTGAATGCTTTGCGAATGGAAAATTGAAACACTGAGAAGACGAAACTCAGATGCACCCCATTTCTGCTCTAATGTATAAATTCTTTGCTTATTTCTATGCGGTTATTGTGTAGATTTGCCTCAAATAATTGAGCTAAATTATTATGTCATTTCTATTTGAGGCTGCGTTTTACTGAAAAATACAAAGAATATATGACAAACATATTTATTTCAAGCAAAATTTGAAGTACATTGCAATGGATTTTTATAAGCTAAGCTTTTACGTATGGGCTTTGTCCTACATAGTTGCCGCTAAAATAGAAAGGAAATAAATAATTATAAGCAGCTGTAACAAAATGTGCAACAGAAATTATTTGATAAATTTTATCGCCATTCCAGAGAAAAATTTACTTAAAACCAACAGATGTTTGTTTAGAGCATTTATATAAACATAGAGAAACGCACAGATATATATATATATATATATATATATATATATGTATATATATATATATATATATATATATAATAATAAAGATATAAATGAGATGCAAAACGTTGTACAATCAAGTAAATTGATGTGTCTTAGAAGAAATCTGGGTTTATTTCCACAGATTGGCACATTTTCTTACGTTTTACGTCGATGAACTACGTAGTATCACCAAAAACAAATGAATATTGCTCCTATATTTTCTTCTGTGTACAAGTATTAGAAACGTTACTTAATTAGGTTATTTTAAGTAAACATGATTTAAAGAATTGTTACTACCGCCCGCGAAATCATTTATTGTTTTATTGGTTATTTTAAGTTGAATATCTGGTTTATTCTTGATATTCCATTAAAATATGCTTCAAAATCAACTCGTAATTCATTTTTCTGACTAGAATTGTAGTACTACTGGTAATATGGTATTTATGAAAAGAAAATAAATTTATGTTGTGTAAGTTATTTGATTTCTTATGATACCATGAATTTTGTTGTTTTTTATATCAATTTATATTTAATTGTAGATGAATATTACTTTTAATTGTATCTATTCTTAATTTAATATTCAATAAAAGTAGCCTTTATCCTGGAAAGCTAATGTATGACATATTTAGCTATCGTAGAAAAAAACTAAAGGCAATTGCTTACCCTGGGCCGTAATTGCAAACTATGGAATATCCATACAGGAAATCACTCGGGCACTTCCTGTACCCACAACCAAGATGCGTTGTATCGGCCCATGCCATCTAAATGGTGCATTTGATTCAAAAAAACACAAAATGATGATCCTATTGGAAACATTGAACACAATGAGCATGTAATAATTCGTTACAGTACAACTCATGAAACTAATTAAAAGACTAGAACGAAAAACATATGTGGTCATTTATATTTTGAACATTTGCAACATTTTACTTAACTTGTATGCCACTACTACTTTTAATATTACTAATCGTACTACTACTACTACTACAAATACCACCACCACTACTACTACTACTTCTAATACTACTACTAATACTCCTACTAATACTACTACCAATAATACTACTAATAATTCTACTACTACTACTACTACTAATAGTAATACAACTGCCACTAATTCCACCACATTTAGCTGACACATTTAATTAATAAAAATATTTGTCAAAATTTGCAGTTATGTTTTGTTTCCTCAGATAGTGAAATTACTTTCAATTCGAAGCAGACTTGTTTTAAATTTCTGTCTAAATCAATATTCATTGAAATCAAACTGATAAGAAATATCTTCAAACCGCTGAATGTGAGGTTACTTTCATGACACTGAAACAAATTTCCCCTTGAATGAAAATTGATTTTGCGAGCCTAAATTAATTGGAATTACCTGAAAAGTATTTTGTTTACCGCAACATTCATTGTTTCCGTAGTTTTCTTTTGGGAAGATATTTCGGCTGAACTTACCGTTAGCCTTCACCAGTAGCAATATGCGTCACAAGTTTAACAAAGGAAACTGATGAAGCAAGCGCGTTATTCCTCTGGCCATAATAATTTTATACTTTATCACACATAAAATCTGATTTCAAGACTTCTTTTATGTTATATTTTATGATATATTTCTCTTTTTGTTAAGTAATAAATTAAAGTAATTGCGATAACAAAATGCAATCATATTTTATTAAATGTATTTATACAAACATAATAAAACTTCTCTTTGAAAGCAATTGTGGCTTTGAATGATTGGCACACACTGTGGGCGATTACGATAGTTCAGGAGTGGTATTACCTCTACTAATTAGATATAGTTTACCTCGCCAGAATGGAAAATTATATTTTGCGAGAATTTGCAGTGCTGTTTTGTTTCTTCAGGTAGTGTAGAACCTGTCAATTCTAAGCAGTCATGTTTTAAAGTACGGTATATATAAATACTCCTTGAAATCCAAATGACATGAAATATTTACGAACCACAGACTATGAGGTTACTTTCATGACAGAAAAGGTAAACGAAGATAGCAAATGCAGTTGTAAAATAAACAACCAAATATAGACGAATTTGGTCTAATACTTTATGTTAAAAATTTATTTAAAAAACAAAATATCCATGAGGTAGAATCTGAAATTAACGCACTGCATGGTTAAGCTTCTGAAAAACGTAGATTACGTAATGCAAGATAGAATATTGTCTGACTGTTGCGCAAGACGTTTTGGTTCAACATAATAAATATTGTAATATTGACCAGGCTTTCTCGCTTTCAGATATTTTCGATTCTATGTATAGCATGGTAAAACCATGCTTTCATCGTCGCACGTTATTACTCCACTACAATGTGTACAATTGTCATAACGTATACATATGCCCAATCACATACCTGTGTGTAGTGACCGCAAACTCCATTGCAAGATTTGGCATCAAAATTGTAGTTGACATATTCATCCCACCACAACTTCATTGACCTACATTGAATACAAAATCATGTAGAAAATAAGATTTAAAATTAATAAATAAACAGAGGTAGGCAACATGTATTATAATACATATAAATTGCTATGCAATCTAAATAACTTGACGGTTAAGTTAAATAGCTTTGATCCAAATGACTATCGGATAAATTATGTGAACCTTTAATTTTAGCTACTAACGGTAACTGATTTATTGAATGAATTTAGTTTGCAGTAATAGGTTATATTTGATTTAAACGAATAATAAATGTAGAAATATGTTTTTGGTGGTCCAAATTTACGGAAAACAAATAACATTATGCGAAATATCTTTCAGTATAACATAATATCTCTTTATTTTAAATGATGTCATTGTCAGATATCAGAATTATTTGCATAATCAACAAAATATTTGAAATAATGTGAAAAATTTGGTTTGCTAATGTGTATTTAACATAATAAGTGGATATTTCAGTAAAAATTATGTGCAAAATGCATGAGTTGACATATAAGGATATAATCTGTGACACGAGGCAAACAATGTAGACTCGTCCAGTTACAAGTCATAATAAGTACTTATCGGTCTCCCATATAGATATTTCTTCCATCTTTTCCAATGTTTAGATTTTACCAGAAATATATACATAAAGAATCTAATATCAAAAATATCGCTATGATTAGATTTTAAGCAAGAAAAGCCTATTGTATCTTTGCATTGTTGTTTAGTTGATCAAATATATTTAAACATATTTACTACCTCAAAACAGTATACAAAGCAACATCAGTCAATGCAGAATATTTATTTGCACCTTATGAATATATATATATATATATATATATATATGCAAATATAAGAGTGTCTAAATAAAAAATGATTAACAGTAAGGCAAAGCGTGTACTTGAGAAATAGAGGAAAAATTAATATTGTACTCCGGTCAATATTGCTAACTTCCCCATACATTTTTAATTCTGGAGCTCCAGCCCAGTTTTGGCCAACCCAAAACCAACTTCCGACCTGTCTTTGGGCTGCAGTATCATGTCCGACTTTACAAGCGTTCGCCCACGTTTGAGCTTTACTTTCCAGTCTTGTGTCCCATTGCTATATAACAAAATTAAATTGCGAGAAGTTTACTGAGATCAAAACAAATTATGTTTATCAATAGTACAATTAGCATTTAATTTTAAAAATGTGCCAAATTATAATACTTTTAGTTCAAACAAATAAAACCTGTCAAATAGATAATCTAGTAGAAATGTAAATCTTCCTTTCCGTGCAATCAAATCGTCATTAGTCGTTCTTATTCATGTTGAGTATTTCGAAACCATAATTTCGATAATAGAATCATTTTACTGATAATTCAAGAAGAAATTTGAGATATAGTGATCTACTAATTTTGCAATATTACTCTATACGTGCGAATATAAAACTAAGTTAGATTAACCTAGTATAACATCTTTCATGTAGTTGCTTTATTCAAGTTTGCAATATTGATACAAATCTCTGCCACATTATTTGCATATAATTTTATGCAAAGACTAAGTGATTAATAGCGTAGAAAGGGCAATTCCTGTAGTGGACCGGCTTCGTCTTTATTGGGATCTCGTCACATACTGTCCAGTATTTGAAGCATACAGTGCTTAAACGTTGGTACGTCTTCTTGGGAATCCGGTGATCTAACTACGAAACGCTTTCACTCAGGTTGATATAGCACAAAATATTATTTATATATCAATTGTCAAAAACACTTGAAACCGTTGAAGATACAGTAAAGCAAAGAAGTTCATTTACTTTAATGAAATTGTACAATAATATATAATTCATTTACACAATTATAGAAAGAAATATTACGAAAGCTTCATTTACCATTAAGGCCATGTTCAATTTTCTTTTAAGCAAATCAAATGCATTAAATTCAACAGTTTCGATAATAAACGCTGCTTTCGAAAATAAGCTTGTTTAGATTGACTACATAAATAACATAAAATATTATTAACTGATCATATTCCAACACTGATTGAGAAAATAAACTTTTCAACAACTTACTAGCATTGGCATATGTTTTGGTTTGGTTGACCAGAACTGTACCGTTTAGTAATTACATTCTTAGTTGATTATGACTATTCAGAAACATATCTACATCTTTTCTAGATAATCTACCAAACACAACAACTGCACAACATAAACCGAAAATAATTGCTGTATATCTTTACTGCCATCGCAGTGTACTGTTCTTTTAGTTAAATATCTGCTTCATTTTCAACAATGATATCCTATAAATTATTCAAGTCAAAAGAATTATTATAAATGCCAAAAAGCTGTTGCTTACCTAAAATTAAAAAAGAATAAAAACTCATCCCAAACGTTTTCCTTTGATTTAGAGATGAATATAAATATTCAATCAAATATTATTGAAAAAATTTACCGAAATGTACCTATTTATTCTTATCAACAATTCAGTTATACTAGTGGCTATTATTTAAATAAGAAAGTAGAAAAAACGTAAATTATTAAATCTAGGACGAAATAAGATTTATACATAGGTGAAATGGGTTAAATTCAAGAAAATTACACGCAAACTAACATTGATTTAATTGATTTAAGAATAAATTGTGACTGATGATAGATTTGCAATATTTTTGGGACAGGCTGGAAATAAGTTCAACTTTATCTCAATATATACCTGGTTACAAATTTTGTCAACACCCATTACAATCAATAATTGATTGGTTGTTCAACATATATTTATGAATAAATGATAAGTAGGAAGTAAAAGGTTAGAACCCTGCTACAAGATTTCGCTAATTTAGTCAACAGCACGTATCAATCTATTGTAGAAAATTTAATGAGGCAACTTTTTCTTAAAATTGATAACCACAATGTAGTATTTTTATGCAGAAAAACAGGAAATTGTGTGTTTTAAATTTCAATGATTATAACCAATTCACACCAACGATAATAAAATTTATCAATTATATCCTGTAGATATTCAACGCAAAATTTAACTACATATAATTAATTTATTATATACTAAATTCACGTCAATATAATCACATATATTTACTTTGATTTTAGGCCATAACTACATGGATAACTGACAGAATCCACTGACCCACTGTTTGGGATATAACAGACGGACAAGCTTTTTATTACATCTTCCACTAGTCTTTGTGGCTACAATCTCGCCGTCTGAGGTCTGCTGCCTAAATAGTGCTAAGAAGCTCTTTAACTTGAAATGAGAGCAATGTCAAGCAAATGAATATTCCAGTCAATACAAGACTATTTTAAAGAAAAAAATAATTAGGGCACGTTGATTCTATTTGTTTAATATTTTTATAAATCAATACGACTTTTAAAACTCGCGTTGGAACAAAAGATAATATTTGAAAACTGGCTGTAGTTAATTTTTAATTTACGCTCAAATTATTTTATAAGTGAAACCTGAAAACACTTACGAATATTTGATAGGACTTCTGCGTCCTGCTTGTGCAATACGTATAAAATTAACTCAAGTCAAAAAAATTAGCCTTAAATAATATTTCTTTACACATTTTATGAAATGTCAGCACAAATTTTCTCGAATTTGCTTTATAATACACTAAATAATGGACTGCAAATTAGAGAACCTAGCGTCTGTATATTGCCGCAAAAAATTATTATTAAAAAGCTTACGTCAGTTAAACAAAGACTGAATTGTTTTTGATAATTTTAAATTATATTTTGTAAAAGATAAACAAAATATTTTATGCGTTGAAATTAAAATGATCACAAGATTTCAGCTTAATTTTTCAAAATGCAGCCAGAATGCAGTCCTACTATATGGATTTTCTCAGTTGAATATAATAAAATTTTGTACCATGTATAGTTCAGTAAACACGACGCCTGAATTTTACTTAAACTAACAATAGAAAGATTTTGTAATGGAGACATGCAGTAATCATCGCTTGCGTGAGAAGCGGACTATATTTTAAACGTTCAGTCCATGCTGTACAACAGCTAATAACAATATAAGTTTCAAACAGTTCGTGATTCGCTTGATTTGTGGACATAATTTTAATTGCCAATTCTAGAATTTTTCAGATGATAAAAAAAGTTTATGTTTGATGATTTGAGATAAATACTAAATTTATTTAATAAACCAGAAAGACAACCTACAAAGGCAAATATATATTACTGCTTGAACTATGCACTTTCTAAATAGTCCCTGAAATTGTTTTAGTAAAGGAAACTACATTTGATGTTTAACACTTTTAAATCAAATTCTTTGTAATATTGGTATTAGAATAACATCTATAGCCATATTTTAATACAATACTATGTATGTTATTTAAACACCCTGCTATATATCTTTACTTTCACAGCCATAGTGGTTAACAGCTTAATTATCATAAAAATTTCGTATTTAAATTAAATGTTACCAATTGTGTTTAGAGTAAGCAGGCGATGCAGCACTTGCCTTTCTTAATTCTTTGGAACTTGTGCAATATAATAAAGCAAATAATGCCTGTCATTCGTAACAAATTATGGGGAATCAGAATTTATTTGTAAGTGAGGTAATAATGCACACTGAGCAACAATAATGTCCACCAAAACATCCCTTTAACTCTACAGAACTTTTTCCAAATACCTGAAAATTGGTATAACTAGTGCAAAAGTAATATAATGTCAACAGTTTAACTATCTACACAAAACCAATACCTTGTCCAGCACTTAAGATGTTAGATAAAACATCTCTGTACCAAAATATCGTTTATAAATAACCTTCAGCATACGCCAATATCACTGAGGTAAACACACTTGGAGAACAAACGTGCTTACAAGATACATATTCGGATTATAAAAGATAATGTCATATGTTTAACAACATTTCTTTAATTTATTTCAGTGGAGATCACAGAACGACAGTATTTGCTGTACCATGTGTATAAAATATAATTCATTCTTATCCTATAAAACAAAGAGTTGATACCTGTTATAAACTATTACAGTGTCCTCCTTGTGGATAAGTGCGCCTCGTTTTCAATGTGATCTAACTGCGTTATTCTGACAATCTTCCTGAGAGTATGTGTAGAGGCCTGAGGATGTTTTAGGAAAAATCAAACCGAAACTTTGCCAGTCAATGCTGATTAGATCATACATCTTTTTCTGTGGTTAGTAGGATAGATGTTGAATCATTCAGAAATAAGCGATGAATCCGCACTCAGCCAAAATGATGTCAAAATCTATGCGTACTTCGAAATGAGATATAATTGTGATCTTTAAGAAACCAATAGTGCAAAGAAACAAACAGAGAACGCAAATCACGGAAAGACATCTTATTAGACATTGCAGCGCGATGCAATAAAATATTTTCTCGTTTGGCCAAACCAATTGTAAATCGTGCTTTTTGCATTTGCAGCACGTATAGACTCACTGGCTGGTAAGACAAGAGCCAGGAGACGATGGAGAAATTAACCTTTGTATGAATACTGCTAAACATTACCTGGCTATCCCTGTAGCTGATGTAAGCTTATAGAACTTTTAATCACATATTGCCATTGGAACGGAGGTGCATATATCTCGGACATTTAACTCAATGGGAATTATAAATTAGCGTTGTTCGTTTTTGTTCTATATTCTGTAATCAAATGTAATGTCCTTCCGCAATATTGCATTTACTGCTTTCTACAATTGTATCCAAATTTAAATTACATCTAGAAGCTTTTTTTGCTAATTCTATTATTAATCAACCCAACGGACATTAATAGTACGCAGGCTGTCCACTTATTTATGGATTTGTATTATTTGTTGTTCAACAATTTAGAATGTGTGGGAACTAAGGACACATTAGATGTCCTATTCATATTGGGATGGGATAATCGTTGATAAAATTTACCTTTTATTCAGTTAACTCACGAAAGAAAATTAACGAGCACTATCTGGCTTGTGGCCAAATTTTCATTAATATCAGAAAAGTTTCTATAGCATGTGACACGTTCGCTCACATTTCACGCTTCCAATTAAACGTGGTTTAATAAGTGCCTGGTAAAATAGAACCCAAACCACAAATTAGATATAACAGTCATATGATTACGTTATAGACAAGATTCATAACAGTGACGGAAAGGATTAGCTAGAGCCCCATGTAAATGCACTCAAAATTGAATCACTGTGAAAATACAATGTAATTAATATAATCGCAATTTAATGTTTATTTTTTTAGTCATTGATTAACCTGCCCGGCGTATCCGCATTTGCTTGCCAAGTAGATAATTTTTTTTCGTTTTATTACCTTAGTATAAAAATTTCCGGCTCTACGAGCAGCTGGAACAATCCAATCTGCCAGAGAATGGTAGCTTGCTCTTGCCAGGTCTACCGGGACACAGCAATAAACCTATTTCATGTGGAACCTTGAGTCTAGTGTAACAATACGGTACCAATTTGTGTTATGGCGGAATGAGAGCGAGCGCGCCCGACTTAAGGAGCAACGTTTGACATGTGAAGGAAACTCGGTTCTCTCGCACCAGAGAGAAACAGCTAATCAGCCTTGGTTGACAGACTAACCAAGAAAGGGAAATCTCTGATTGCAAATCATCCCGACCTAATGGTCTTTAGCAACCCTCATACTATCAAACATAACCAAATGTATTTCTGCAAATAATCGACTTTGCGCGGCACGCTTAATAAAGTTTACTTACATCTCTGCCAGATATATTAATCAACGATGCTTTTTCATTGGTTATACACATGTTCGCCTGATGGTATCAGAGACGACAGTGAGTATGCCTTTTACTTTGTTCTAAGATCTACCAAGTAGAGCAAAATATTCAGATATTGTCTTTGTCATGGTTGACATGAATGTTCAAGTTGGGTGATTAAATGTTGCAGAACTAGATAAAAATATATGTAAGCAAACGCAAACATTTGCCCCTGCGACTAAATTATGGTGGAGAAAATGCGAAGGGACTTGGTATGTATAATTTCCGCTATATAAATGTAGGTACTTTTGTATGTGGCATTTTTCTTTAGATTAGGTAGAAGAAGGCGTTTGATTGTTGAGCTGAACAAATCAATTTACAATGGTCGTGAACACTACTTAAACTCGCATATCCGAAAGTATGTCATTATCAAAATCGTGGGAGAAGATTTGAAAAGAACCATCACAGTTTAAAATACGTTATCTATTACTTTCTTATAAACAAAGCAAAGATGCACGCCCGATGGTTTAATTCTGAGATTACTCAATGATGGTGGCTATATCACTTCTCAATCACTGACTTAACTCCTTCGTACTATAGAAAAGGAATTATTCTAGTCGCTTTCTTGGATAGATGGAACTTCAACTATATCTCCGATATGGCCAGTCTTAGTTTGCTTCTATAGCCCTTGTTTTATCACCGCTAATCTAATCCTATCTAAGTAAGTTGCATCGAATATTTTACGCCGTCGCAACTCTATGCATGTTTAACTTAATAGAGCATCACAAGCGAGAATCTGGTCAGGAGGAGGTTGTGAAGATGATAGGTTTTCGCGCTCTCAACGTAACCCAATCTGTTAGCGTTAACTTTTAACATGAATTAACACGCAAGTTTACTAACTTAGGCTGTCTACTTCAAATTTTTGTTTAACTTAGTAATATTATGAACTACACTCGCCCATAAGTTCAGTGTGCAGGCGTTGAATATCGCCGTGACTGTAGATTTGTAGCTCTTGAATACACAGAGGGTATCTTATCATTATTTGTTAATCGAGGTTTTGCCTTGGTCGCCTGAGATGTATAAGCCATCGCTTTTACGTCTTCCAGTTTGAAATTCGCACCCCTCAATTGTAAATTGTTGTCAAGATCACCCACCAATAACTTTAAATATGAGACTGAATATTGAAGACTTGAACTAAGCTGACATGCTAACACACCTTGGTAACTTTTTCTATAACGCGTGCAATATATTTAACGAGGCGAGTATTAAAATCGCAAATCCCTAAAACAGTCACATTGATAATATATCTGAATAAATCTAGCAAAATCTTGTAGCAGGGTCCATATCTTCCAATTCCTACACATTATTTATTCATTAATCTGTGTTTTTTAGAAGTTATGATTGACATATTGATTGTCAACTTAGTAGGTGATGTACTTTCCTTTGAAAAATATATCCATATCCGGATATCGAAAATTATGGGAAAAAATCAGAAAGACAGCGAATACAAACAAATCGGATGGCCACCAAAAAATCAGGTAAATGATTTATTACGTGTTGTGCAACATGTTTCTTTTAAATCAAGTGTCTTGAATGATATAATAATAAAAATATGAAATGTTCTTCATTTTAAACTATTCGTGTATGTTCACTGGCTGTCTTAAGGATCAGACATAATAAAACATTAGTCATGTTCTGAAATTCCATTCGGCCTAAGAATTAAACAAATTTATGTAACAATATTGAAAAATAAAGGCATACCACGAGAATAATTTTCCGACTATCTATAGAGATCAAATTAATAAAGAGGATAATAGCTATTTGTGAGTGTCAATTTATCTCCACTTAGTGTTCTACGTTTCGTAAAAGTTGTTATATTCAAAAGCAAACTTGTTCAAACTCGAGAGTATTACTCAAGCGTAACAATTACGATGTCACTTTTGTATTTGCCTTATAAAGTAATTTAGGGTTTACTAATAAAAATCACGTACGAATATACTTATCTCGAATTTCAAAATTTGATTATTAATTTTAACACATCAAAAATTTGAATACATGTCATCTTGGTTTGCAACTACCAATTTAAAATCAAAGTGTTTATTCTTAGATTCTGTTGTCGCATGCAAAGAAATCCTTATGCTGGTTTAAGCAAACTATATATCTAACTCAGCAACCATACAGATTATGATATATGGCAAGTCTGTCTTCCACTTATTTTAGTGTACGAAATGTGCAAGCTCTTGCCTTATGGATAGCTGATATGTTTCTCGTCCGGATATAAGCTTCGCTAATTTAAACTTACAGTTTCTTGTCTTTCTTGAATTTTTCTTTGTTTCAAAATGTGCATTAAGGTAACAAAGATTGAGACAACGCGTTAACACGTAGATGCTATGGATTCAGACACAAATTTTCTTATACTTGTTATATCCATTTTATTTATTATTTATTTATTATGGTGTTGTTACCATTTATGGGTATGGTGCATACTATATAGTGAGTTTTCAAAGAAATCGCTTTGCCAAAAATTTTACATAAAT
This sequence comes from Eudiplozoon nipponicum, assembly GCA_029291075.1. Lineage (NCBI taxonomy): Eukaryota > Metazoa > Platyhelminthes > Monogenea > Mazocraeidea > Diplozoidae > Eudiplozoon > Eudiplozoon nipponicum. The sequence goes on from JAQBSW010001669.1 coordinate 103,564, forward strand.
TTGGCTATGCTACAGCTTGAATACGCATTCGAATAGGAAGTAGCACTATCTAACACTCTCTCAATTCCTGACAAAATATTAATGTAGGTTTTGAGTGTTGCGACCTGCCACAAGAATCACTCTTGATGCAAATGAATTTCAATTTTAATTTAAGCAAAATTTTGCATGATTAAAATTTATAACTACACAACTAGTTAATCAGTTTTGTATCTAATTTTATAAATTTATTAATTTATTGTAACACGCGGCTCCGTGTTACAACCCAACGAAGGTCAATTTTTACAAACGCTGTGCTCTTTAAGGTCAAATATTCTAACTCTGTCCTTAAACAATATTTCTCTTAGCTGTGATTTTAGGAACAATCTCTTTTAGTCTCAAGCAGTTTTAATCGATATTTCTTGAACTGCAATTTTATTTGTAATTAATAGTGTTTTTATTAAAGAAACAGAACCGCGCGCGATCCGCGAGGATCACGCGGTGGACTATTGTGTCACTGCGGATTTATTTTGCTTAGTTGGATTATTCGAAATTTATGTGAATAGAATAATGGATTAATATATTAACAAGTAGAGAACTAAACATTTGTGAGTTTTGTCATTGAAGCTATTTAAACGATTTACATTTTCATCTTTAGTGATAACCTTTAACATTGATTCTATTCATATCATCATGTATTTTCAATCGAGTTTTTATCATTGAAGTCTTTAAACGATTTACATACTCCTTTTTAGTGATAACGTTTAACCTTGATTCCATTCATGTCATCACGTGTTTTCAATCGAGTTTTTGTCATTGAAGTCTTTATGGGGCTTACTCCTTCATTTAAGTGACAGCTTTTAACGATGACTTTTTACATATCTTCATATGTTTTAAATCGATGGTATAAATACAATTCTATTCAGACATTTGTGTAAGAATAACTACTTGTGTGCAAAACATTTTTCTCTATAAACATAAATCATTTTACTATGTTCATATTGTCATGTATTTTTAATCGTTTGACTATTCTCATTACGATCCAGACATTTGTGTAAGAATAACTGCTTGTGTGCGAAACATGTTACTTTATAAACATAAATCATTTTAATTCTTGCCGTCTAGAAGACGGACAACTTAGTTTAACTGTGAATGGTGTTTAAGATATAATTTTATGTTAAAATCTGTTTTTTATTGCCGACCAACACATGGTCAAATTGGACTATCTGTGAATTATATTTCTAATTGCAATATTGTGTAGAATATACGTATGACCCGATGTTTTTGCCTTCTCACATCAACCATCCGAAAAAGATCAGAGACTGATTAGGCGCACGGGTAGTAATAATAGCCACCATTGATATGTAGTAGGGGTACAAAATCACGAACTAGAAAGCAACTCCGCAAAATACCCCTACATTATGGTGCCCCGGTTCGTCGAACTCACAGCCAGTAAGGAATTAATAAACAGCTAGATTTTGAGAAATTCAAGCACTTTCAATGAAGGCCACTACACACGTTATTGCCTCGGAAACGGCTGCACATACCCGCGCACAGACGCGACGTTCAAATGGGCGCGGTCACCCTCAACAACTCAGGAGGATCCGCCCATGGAAGGTTCGGAAGACGGGTGGGGTCAGCCTCCTCGGCGGCAGCAGAGGCTGAGCACCCCAAGATTGTTGGCCGCTCCACGTCTGATGGCTCGAAGCACGTTGCCTTCGCGGTAGAGCGCAATCAAACTATTGTCTTTACAGCGACGGCTCCAATTAAGTCATGCTTCAAACGCCCAAATGCCAGCAATCAATCTCATCGTCGGTTGCCACTATCAACATACTTTCTCATCCGTGACGCAATCTCTGGCGAATGAATTGTCATAGACACTGGATCAGATGTAAGCTCACTACGCCACAATTATCTCGAACCAACCCACCCAGTCGACACCAACAGTCTGACCTGCGCGAATGGCTCCAACATAGCGACGTTTGGGGTACGAATACACACAATCTCGTTCTCCAACTCAAAATGATGTTTCAAATATCCGTTCATCATCGCCAACACGACATGAAACATCATTGGACGTGACTTTCTCGAACACTTCGACCTAACCATCCGTCCAAGAACGCGAGAGATAGAGGAGCCAGTATCAGTGTTGACAGAACCAAAATCAGTCGTTACACGGCATGACAGAGCAATAACACTTCCTGTAAGGTTAGCCCCCTTCATTGTGTACTAATTTTCACTGTCGGGGGGGTGTATGTAACACGCGGCTCCGTGTTACAACCCAACGAAGGTCAATTTTTACAAACGCTGTGCTCTTTAAGGTCAAATATTCTAACTCTGTCCTTAAACAATATTTCTCTTAGCTGTGATTTTAGGAACAATCTCTTTTAGTCTCAAGCAGGTTTAATCGATATTTCTTGAACTGCAATTTTATTTGTAATTAATAGTGTTTTTATTAAAGAAACAGAACCGCGCGCGATCCGCGAGGATCACGCGGTGGACTATTGTGTCACTGCGGATTTATTTTGCTTAGTTGGATTATTCGAAATTTATGTGAATAGAATAATGGATTAATATATTAACAAGTAGAGAACTAAACATTTGTGAGTTTTGTCATTGAAGTATTTAAACGATTTACATTTTCATCTGTAGTGATAACCTTTAACATTGATTCTATTCATATCACCATGTATTTTCAATCGAGTTTTTATCATTGAAGTCTTCAAACGATTTACATACTCCTTTTTAGTGATAACGTTTAACCTTGATTCCATTCATGTCATCATGTGTTTTCAATCGAGTTTTTGTCATTGAAGTCTTTATGGGGCTTACTCCTTCATTTTAGTGACAGCTTTTAACGATGACTTTTTACATATCTTCATATGTTTTAAATCGATGGTATAAATACAATTCTATTCAGACATTTGTGTAAGAATAACTACTTGTGTGCAAAACATTTTTCTCTATAAACATAAATCATTTTACTATGTTCATATTGTCATGTATTTTTAATCGTTTGACTATTCTCATTCCAATCCAGACATTTGTGTAAGAATAACTACTTGTGTGCAAAACATGTTTCTTTATAAACATAAATCACTTTTATTTTTGCCGTCTAGAAGACGGACAATTTAGTTTAACTGTGAATGGTGTTTAAGATATAATTTTATGTTAAAATCTGTTTTTTTATTGCCGACCAACACATGGTCAAATTGGACTATCTGTGAATTATATTTCTAATTGCAATATTGTGTAGAATATATGTATGACCCGATGTTTTTGCCTTCTCACATCAACCATCCGAAAAAGATCAGAGACTGATTAGGCGCACGGGTAGTAATAATAGCCACCATTGATATGTAGAATGGGTATAAAATAACGAACAAGAAAGCAACCCGCAACATACCTCTACATTATATCATCACGTCATCTTCCATTAAAATTCGCGGTAGGATTTTATTAAAATATATTAATAATAGTAATAGCATTTTATTTGATATCATTGGCAATCTAGCCGGAGAACTGAGGAGATAAAGCTACAAATCTTCATTAGAAATATGTATGCAGGACAATTACGTCAAGGAAAATATATACGGACGATTTACGAATAAGTAGAATTTGCTAACTCTATACTATTGAATGCAAATTATCTGCAATAAAACAAAATATAAATAATTTTATTTGATGTAATGATCACCTAATTGAATACAGCTGCATTCGAGTAAATGTAATTCGATGAAGCGGAGGGCGAAGGGCAATCTACGGTGTACAATACGCAGACATTCATCTGAAAATCAAACCAGCCACACAACAATTCATATTTGATATCTATGAGAATATATAATCAGTACAATATTATTGAGATCATTTCAACCACTGTTTGCTTCAACCAAAATTTAAGACGCCTTTTAAATGTGAGTCACAAAAAACTACAGAAGTCACTTGGCTACGTTTTACTGAAAAACACAAATATATTTATTTCAAGCAAAACTTGAAGTACAGTGTAGTGGATTTTTATAAGCTAAGCCTTTAAGTATGGGCTTTGTCCTACATAGTTGCCGCTAAAATAGAAAGAAAATAAATAATTATAAGCAGCTGTAACAAAATGTGCAACAGAAATTATTTGATAAATTTTATCGCCATTCCTGAGAAAAATTTACTTAAAACCAACAGATGTTTGTTTGGAGCATTTATATAAACATACACAAACGCACACACACACACATATATATATATATATATATATATATATATATATATATATATATATATATATATATATATATATATATATATATAGTAATAAAGATATAAATGAGATGGAAAACGTTCTACAATCAAATGAAATTGATGTCACTGAAGAAATCTGGATTTATTTCCTCAGATTAACGCATTTTCTTACGTTTTACGTCATTGAACTACGTAGTATCACCAAAAACAAATGAATATTGCTCCTTATATTTTCTTCTGTGTACAGTTATTAGAAACGTTACTTAATTAGGTTATTTTAAGTAAACACCAATCCAATTGTTTTTAATCGGTCGTGGGATTGGTGTTAACTTCTAGCTCGCAAACATGATTTAAAGAATTGTTACCACCGCCCGCGCAATCAATTATTGTTTTATTGGTTATTTTAAGTTGAATATCTGGTTTACTCTTGATATTCGTTAAAAATGGGCTTCAAAATCAACTCGTAATTCATTTTTCTGACTAGAATTGTAGTACTACTGGTAATATGGTATTTATGAAAATAAAATAAATTTATGTTGTGTAAGTTATTTGATTTCTTATGATATCATGCATTTTATTGTTATTTTTATACCAATTTATATTTAATTGTAAGTGAATATTACTTTTAATTGTATCTATTTTTAATTTCATATTCAATAAAAGTAGCCTATATCCTGGAAAGCTAATGTATGACATATTTAGCTATCGTAGAAAAAACTAGAGGCAATTGCTTACCCTGGGCCGTAATTGCAAACTATGGAATATCCATACAGGAAATCACTCGGGCACCTCCTGTACCTTCACAACCAAGATGCGTTGTATCGGCCCATGCCATCTTAATGGTGCATTTGATTAAAAAAATACAAAATGATTATCGTATTGGAAACATTGAACACAATGAGCATGTAATAATTTGTTACAGAACAACTCATGAAACTAATTAAAAGACTAGAAAGAAAAACATATGTGGTTATTTATATTTTGAACATTTGCAACATTTTACTTAACTGGTATGCCACTACTACTTTTACTACTACTATTCTTACTACTACTTATACTACAACTACCACCATCACTACTACCACTACTACTACTACTACTACTACTACTACTACTACTACTACTACTACTACTACTACTACTACTACTACTACTACTACTACTACTACTACTACTACTACTACTACTACTACTACTACTACTACTCCTACTACTACTACTACTACTACTACTACTACTACTACTACTACTACTACTACTACTACTACTACTACTACTACTACTACTAGTAATACTACTGCCAATACTTCCACTACATTTAGCAGACACATTTAATTAATAAAAATATTTGAGCTTCACTAAGCTGATTTAATTGATCTCGCCAGTTTGTAAAATTATATTCTGCCAAAATTTGCAGTGATATTTTGTTTCCTCAGATAGTGAAATTACTTTCAATTCGAAGCAGACTTGTTTTAAATTTCTGTCTAAATCAATATTCATTGAAATCAAACTGATATGAAATATCTTCAAACCGCAGACTGTGAGGTTATTTTCATGACACTGAAACAAATTTCCCTGAAAATAAAAACGAAGATAGAAACCATTGAATGAAGTTTGATTTTGCGAACCTAAATTAATTGAAATTACCTGAAAAGTATTTTGATTACCGCAACATTCATTGTTCCAGTAGTTTTCTTTTGGGAAGATATTTCGGCTGAACTTACCGTTAGCCTTCACCAGTAGCAATATGCCTCACAAGTTTAACAAAGGAAACTGATGAAGCAAGCGCGTTTTTCCTCTAGCCATAATATTTATACTTTATCAAACATAAAATCTGATTTCAAGACTGCTTTTATGTTATATTTTATGATATCTTTCACTTTTTGTTAAGTAATAAATTAAAGTAATTGCGATAACAAAATGCAATCATATTTTATTAAATGTATTTATACAAACATAATAAAAATTCTCTTTGAAAGCAATTGTGGCTTTGAATGATTGGCACCCAATGTGGGCGATAACGATAGTTCAGGAGTGGTATTACCTCCACTAATTAGATTTAGTTTACCTCGCCAGTATGGAAAATTATATTTTGCGAAAATTTGCAGTGCTGTTTTGTTTCCTCAGGTAGTGTAGAAACTGTCAATTCTAAGCAGACATGTTTTAAATTTAGGTATAAATAAATACTCCCTGAAATCCAAATGACATGAAATATTTACAAACCAGAGACTGTGAGGTTACTTTCATGACATAAAAGTTAAACGAAGATAGCAAATGCAGTTGTAAAATAAACAACTTTGGTCTTATATTTTATGTTAAAATTTTTTTTAAGAAACAAAATGTCTATGAGGTAGTATCTGAAATTAACGCACTGCATGTTTAAGCTTCTGAAAAACGTAGATTAAATAATGGCAGATAGAATATTGTCTGACTGTTGCGCAAGACGTTTTGTATCAGTATAATAAATAATGTAAAATTGACCACATTTACTCGCTTTAAGAGCCTTTTGGATTCTACGTATAGCATGGTAAAACTATGCTTTCATCGTCGCACGTTATTATTCCACTACAATGTGTACAATTGTCACAACGTATACATTTGCCCAATCACATACCTGTGTGTAGAGACCGCAAACTCCATTGCAAGATTTGGCATCAAAATTGTAGTTGACATATTCATCCCACCACAACTTCATTGACCTACATTAAATACAAAATCATGTAGAAATTAAGATTTAAAATTAATAAAGGAACACACGTAGGCAACATGTATTAAAATTAATATAAAGCGCTATGCAATCTAAATGACTTGACGGTTAAGTTAAATAGCTTTGATCCAAATGACTATCGGATAAGTTATGTGCACCTTTAATTTTAGCTACTAACGAAAAGTACTCAACACAGACGGTCACTGATTTAATGAATGAATTTATTTTGCAGTTATAAGTTATATTTGATTTAAACGAATAATAAATGTAGAAATATGTCTTTGGTGGTCCAAATTTACGGAAAACAAATAACATTATGCGAAATATCTTTCAGTATAACATAATATCTCTTTATTTTAAATGATGTCATTGTCAGATATCAGGATTATTTGCAAAATCAACCAAACATTTGAAATAATGTGCAAAAATTTGGTTTGCTAATGTTTAATTAATCTAAAAATGTATATTTGAGTAAAAATTATGTGCAAAATCCAAGAGTTGACATAAAAGGATATAATCTGTGACAGGAGGCAAACATGTCTAGACTCGTTCGGTGTAAATTCACAATAAGTACTTACCCGGTCTACCAGATGTATATTTCTTTCTACCTTTTCCAAAGTTTAGATTTTACCAGTAATATATACATAAAAAGGAATCTAGCCATCAAAAATTTCGCTATGGTTAGACTTTTAAGCGAAATGCCTAGGGTATCTTTGCATTGTTTCAGTTGATCGAAATACATTTAAACATATTTATACCTCAAAACGGTATACACGCAACATCCAGTCAATGCAGAATATTTGTTGCGCACATATGAATATATATATATATATATATATATATATATATATATATATGCAAATATAAGAGTGTCTAAATAAAAAATGATTAACAGTAAGGCAAAGCGTGTACTTTAGTAATAGAGCAAAAATTAATATTGTACTCCGGTCAATAATGCTAACTTCCCCATACATTTTTAATTCTGGAGCTCCAGCCCAGTTTTGGCCAACCCAAAACCAACTTCCGACCTGTCTTTGGGCTGCAGTATCATGTCCGACTTTACAAGCGTTCGCCCACGTTTGAGCTTTACTTTCCAGTCTTGTGTCCCATTGCTATATAACAAAATTAAATTGCGAGAAGTTTACTGAGATCAAAACAAATTATGTTTATCAATAGTACAATTAGCATTTAATTTTAAAAATGTGCCAAATTATAATACTTTTAGTTTAAACAAATAAAACCTGTCAAATAGAAATCTAGTAGAAATGTAAATCTTCCTTTCCGTGCAATCAAATCGGCATTAGTCGTTCTTATTCACGTTGAGTATTTCGAAACCATAATTTCGATAATAGAATCATTTTACTGATAATTCAAGAAGAAATTTGAGATATAGTGATCTACTAATTTTGCAATATTACTCTATACGTGCGAATATAAAACTAAGTTAGATTAACCTAGTATAACATCTTTCATGTAGTTGCTTTATTCAAGTTTGCAATATTGATACAAATCTCTGCCACATTATTTGCATATAATTTTATGCAGAGACTAAGTGATTAATAGCGTAGAAAAGGCAATTCATGTAGTGGACCGGCTTCGTCTTTATTGGGATCTCGTCACATACTGTCCAGTATTTGAAGCATACAGTGCTTAAACGTTGGTACGTCTTCTTGGGAATCCGGTGATCTAACTACGAAACGCTTTCACACAGGTTGATATAGCACTAAATATTATTTATATATCAATTGTCAAAAACACTTGAAACCGTTGAAGATACAGTAAAGCAAACAAGTTCATTTACTTTAATGGAATTCTACAATATTATATAATTCATTTACACAATTATAGAAAGAAATATTACGAAAGCTTCATTTACCATTAAGGCCATGTTCAATTTTCTTTTAAGCAAATCAAATGCATTAAATTCAACAGTTTCGATAATAAACGCTGCTTTCGAAAATAACCTTGTTTAGATTGACTACATAAATAACATAAAATATTATTAACTGATCATATTCCAACACTGCTTGTGAAAATAAATTTTTGAACAACTTACTAGCATTGGCATATGTTTTGGTTTTGGTTGACCAGGAACTGTGCCGTTTAGTAATTGCATTCTTAGTTGATTATGACTATTCAGAAACATATCTACATCTTTTCTAGATAATCTGCCAAGCACAACAACTGCGCAACACATCAAACCGAAAATAATTGCTGTATATCTTGCTGCCATCGCGAGTAATGTTTCCGTTCTTTAGTTAAATATCTGCTTGATTTTCAACAATGATATCCCTGTAAATTATTTAAGTTAAAAAGAATTATTATGAATGTCAAAAAAGCTGTTGCTTACCAAAAATTAAAAGAATAAAACTCAGCCCAAATGTTTCGCTGATTTGAGATGAATATAAAATATTCAATCCAAATATTGTTGAAAAAATTTGCCGAAATGTACCAATTTATTCTTATCAACAATTCAGTTATACTAATTGGCTATTGTTAAATAAGTAAGTAGAAAGAAACGTTAATTATTTAATCAAGGACGAAATAAGATTTATGCATGCGTGAAATGGAGTCAAAATTGAGAAACTTACACGCAAACTAACATAGATTTAATTGATTTAAAGAAATTTATAAAGTTAGATACATAATTGATTTACTAGTCGTGTAGTGATAAATTTTAATCATGCAAAATGTTCCATAACTTAAAATCGAAATTCATTTGCATCAAGAGTGATTCTTGTGGCAGGTCGCAACACTCGAAATGTAGATTACTAAGGAGAGATAAATTGCCATTCACAAAAAGCTCTTATCTGGGTCTTCTTTATTTATTTGATCTATAGATAGTCGGAAAATTATTCTCGTGGTATGCCTTTATTTTTCAATATTGTTACATAAATTTGTTTAATTCTTAGGCCGAATGGAATTTCAGAACATGACTAATGTTTTATTATGTCTGATCCTTAAGACAGCCAGTGAACATACACGAATAGTTTAAAATGAAGAACATTTCATATTTTTATTATTATATCATTCAAGACACTTGATTTAAAAGAAACATGTTGCACAACACGTAATAAATCATTTACCTGATTTTTTGGTGGCCATCCGATTTGTTTGTATTCGCTGTCTTTCTGATTTTTTCCCATAATTTTCGATATCCGGATATGGATATATTTTTCAATGGAAAGTACATCACCTACTAAGTTGACAATCAATATGTCAATCATAACTTCTAAAAAACACAGATTAATGAATAAATAATGGGTAGGAAGTGGAAGATAAGGACCCTGCTACAAGATTTTGCTAGATTTATTCAGATACATTATCCATGTGACTGTTTTAGGGATTTGCGATTTTAATACTCGCCTCGTTAAATTTATTGCACGAGTTATTGAAAAAGTTACCAAGGTGTGTTAGCCTGTCAGCTTAGTTCAAGTCTTCAATATTCAGTCTCATATTTAAAGTTATTGGTGAGTGATCTTGACAAATTACCTTACATTGAAGGGTGCGAATTTCAAAAAGGAAGAAGTAAAAGCGATGGCTTATACATCTCAGATGACCAAGGCGGAACCTCGATTAACAAATAATGATAAGATACCCTCTGTATATTCAAGAGCTACAAATCTACAGTCACGGGGATATTCAACGCCTGCACTCTGAACTTATGGGCGAGTGTAGTTCATAATATTACTAAGTTAAACAAAAATGTAAAGTAGACAGCCTAAGTTAGTAAAGTTGCGTGTTAATTCATGTTAAAAGTTAACGCTAACAGATTGGGTTACGTTGAGAGCGCGAAAACCTATCATCTTCACAACCTCCTCCTGACCAGATTCTCGCTTGTGATGCTCTATTAAGTTAAACATGCATAGCGTTACGACGGCGTAAAATAGTCGATGCAACTTACTTAGATAGGATTAGATTAGCGGTGATAACACAAGGGCTATAGAAGTAAACTAAGACTGGCCATATCGGAGATATAGTTGAAGGTCCATCTATCCAAGAAAGCGACTAGAATAATTCCTTTTCTATAGTACGAAGGAGTTTAGTCAGTGATTGAGAAGTGATATGGCCACCATCATTGAATAATCTCAGAATTAAACCATCGGGCGTGCATCTTTGCGTTGTTTATAAGAAAGGAATAGATAACGTATTTTCAAATATTCTCCCACGATTTTGATAATGACATACTTTCGGATATGCGAGTTTAAGTAGTGTTCACGACCATTGTTAATTGATTTGTTCAGCCCAACAATCAAACGCCTTATTCTACCTAATCTAACGAAAAATGCCACATACAAAAGTACCTGCATTTATATAGCGGAAATTATACATACAAATCCTTTCGCATTTTCTCCATTATAATTTAGTCGCAAGGGCAAATTTTCGCGTTTGTTTACATATATTTTTATCTAGTTCTGCAACACTTAATCACTCAACCTGAGCATTCATGTCAACCATGACAAAGACAATATCTGAATACTTTGCTCTACTTGGTAGATCTTAGATCAAAGGAAAAGGCGTACTCACTGTCATCTCTGATACCATCAGGTGAACATGTGTATAACCAATGAAAATGCATTGTTGATGTAGGTAAACTTTATTAAGCGTGCCGCGCAAAGTCGATTATTTTCAGAAATACATTTGGTTATGTTTGATAGTATGAGGGTTGCTAAAGACCATTAGGTCGGGATGATTTGCATTCAGAGATTTCCCTCTCTTGGTTAGTCTGTCAACCAAGGCTGATTAGCTGTTTCTCTCTGGTGCGAGAGAACCGAGTTTCCTTCACATGTCAAACATTGCTCCTCAAGTCGGGCACGCTTGCTCTCATTCCGCCATAACACAAATTGGTACCGTATTGTTAGACTAGACTCAAGGTTCCACATGAAATAGGTTTATTGCTGTGTCCCGGTAGACCTGGCAAGGATCAAGCTACCATTCTCTGGCAGATTAGTTTGTTCCAGCTGCTCGTCGAGCCGGAAATTGTTATGACTAAGGTAATTAAAGGAAAAAAATTATCTACTTGGCAAGCAAATGCGGATACGCCGGGCAGGTTAATCAATGACTAACACAATAAACATTAAATTGCGATTACATTAATTACATTGTATTTTCACAGTGATTCAATTTTGAGTGCTCTACGTATAATCCTTTCCGTCACTGTTATGAATCTTGTCTATAACATAATCATATGGTTGTTATATCTAATTTGTGGTTTGGGTTCTATTTATCACGCACTTATTAAACCACGCTTAATTGGATGCGTGAAATGTGAGCGAACGTGTCTGATGCTATAGAAACTTTTCTGATACTAATGAAAATTTGGCCACAAGCCAGATAGTGCTCGTTAATTTTCTTTCGTGAGTTAACTGAATAAAAGGTAAATTTTATCACCGATTATCCCATCCCAATATGAATAGGATATCTAGTGTTAACATTCTAAATTGTTGAACAACAAATAATAAATCCATAAATAAGTGGACAGCCTGCGCAATTATTAATGTCCGTTATCTGCTGATTACTGCACTGTGAATTAGCAAAAACAAGCTTCTGTAGATGCAATTTAAATTTGGATTCAATCGTAGAAAGCAGTACATGCAATATTGCGGAAGGACATTACATTTGATTACAGAATATAGAACAAAAACGAACAACGCTAATTTATAATTCCCATTCAGTTAAATGTCCGAGATATATGCACCTCCGTTCCAATGGCAATATGTGATTAAAAGTTCTATAAGCTTACATCAGCTACAGGGATAGCCAGGTAATGTTTAGCAGTATTCATACGAAGGTTAATTTCTCCATCGTCTCCTGGCTCTTGTCTCACCAGCCAGTGAGTCTATACGGGCTGCAAATGCAAAAAGCACGATTTACAATTAGTTTGGCCAAAGAGAAAATATTTTATTGGATCGCGCTGCAATGTCTAATAAGATGTCTTTCCGTGATTTGCGTTCTCTGTTTGTTTCTTTGCACTATTGGTTTCTTAAAGATCACAATTATATCTCATTTCCATGAACGCATTGATTTTGACATCATTTTGGCTGAGTGCGGATTCATCCCTTTCTTCCGAATGGTTCTACATCTTTCCTACTAACTACTGAAAATGATGTATGAACTAATCATCATTGACTGGCAAAGTTTCGGTTTGATTTTTCCTAAAACATCCTCAGGCCTCTACACATACTCTCAGGAAGATTGTCAGAATAACGCAGTTAGATCACATTGAAAACGAGGCGCACTTATCCACAAGGAGGACACTGTAATAGTTTATAACAGGTATCAACTCTTTGTTTTATAGGATAAGAATGAATTATATTTTATACACATGGTACAGCAAATACTGTCGTTCTGTGATCTCCACTGAAATAAATTAAAGAAATGTTGTTAAACATATGACATTATCTTTTATAATCCGAATATGTATCTTGTAAGCACGTTTGTTCTCCAAGTGTGTTTACCTCAGTGATATTGGCGTATGCTGAAGGTTATTTATAAACGATATTTTAAGTAAGAGATGTTTTATTATCTAACATTCTAATCACCGGAACAAAGCATTGGTTCTGTGTAGATTGGTTGAAATTGCCGACATTATATTATTCTTTGCACTAGTTATAACAATTTTCGTCTTTCGGAAAAAGTTCTGAAGAGTTTAAAAAGCATGTTTCCTTGCGGACATTGCTATCGCTCAGTGTGCATTATTACCTCACTTACAAATAAATTCTGATTCCCCATAAATTGTTACGAATGACAGGCATTATTTGCTTTATTATATTGCACAAGTTCCAAAGAATTACGAAAGGCAAGTGCTGCATCGCCTGCTTACTCTAAACACAATTGGTAACATTTAATTTAAATAAGAAATTTTTATGATAATTAAGCTGTTAACCACTATGGCTGTGAAAGTAAAGATATATAGCAGGGTGTTTAAATAACATACATAGTATTGTATTAAAATATGGCTATAGATGTTATTCTAATACCAATATTACAAAGAATTTGATATAAAAGTGTTAAACATCAAATGTAGTTTCCTTTACTAAAATAATTTCAGGGACTATTTAGAAAGTGCATAGTTCAAGCAGTAATATATATTTGCCTTTGTAGGTTGTCTTTCTGGTTTATTAAATAAATTTAGTAATTATCTCAAATCATCAAACATAATCTTTTTTTATCATCTGAAAAATTCTACAATTGGCAATTAAAATTATGTCCACAAATCAAGCGAATCACGAACTGTTTGAAACTTATATTGTTATTAGCTGTTGTACAGCATGGACTGAACGTTTAAAATATAGTCCGCTTCTCACGCAAGCGATGATTAGTGCATGTCTCCATTACAAAATCTTTCTATTGTTAGTTTAAGTAAAATTCAGGCGTCGTGTTTACTGAACTATACATGGTACAAAATTTTATTATGTTCAACTGAGACATTCCATATAGAAGGACTGCAGCCTGGCTTTATTTTGAAAAATTATATATATATATATATATATATATATATATATAATATATATATATATATATATATATATATATATATATATATATATATATTCATATGTGCGCAACAAATATTCTGCATTGACTGGATGTTGCGTGTATACCGTTTTGAGGTATAAATATGTTTAAATATATTTCGATCAACTGAAACAATGCAAAGATACAATAGGCTTTTCGCTTAAAAGTCTAATCCTAGCGATCTTTTTGATGGCTAGATTCTTTTTATGTATATATTACTGGTAAAATCTAAACTTTGGAAAAGGTAGAAAGAAATATTCATCTGGTAGACCGGGTAAGTATTTATTGTGAATTTGCACCGGACGAGTCTAGACATGTTTGCCTCGTGTCACAGATTATATCCTTATATGTCAACTCATGCATTTTGCACATAATTTTTACTGAAATATACACTTATTATGTTAATTACACATTAGCAAACCAAATTTTTGACATTATTTCAAATATTTTGTTGATTATGCATATAATTCTGATATCTGACAATGACATCATTTAAAATAAAGAGATATTATGTTATACTGAAAGATATTTCGCATAATGTTATGTGTTTTCCGTAAATTTGGACCACCAAAAACATATTTCTACATTTATTATTCGTTTAAATCAAATATAACCTATTACTGCAAACTAAATTCATTCAATAAATCAGTTACCGTCTGGGTTGAGTACTTTTCGTTAGTAGCTAAAATTAAAGGTGCACATAATTTATCCAGATAGTCATTTGGATCAAAGCTATTTAACTTAACCGTCAAGTTATTTAGATTGCATAGCAATTTATATGTATTATAATACATGTTGCCTACCTCTGTTTATTTATTAATTTTAAATCTTATTTTCTACATGATTTTGTATTTAATGTAGGTCCAATGAAGTTGTGGTGGGATGACGCCAAATCTTGCAATGGAGTTTGCGGTCACTACACACAGGAATGTGATTGGGCAAATGTATACGTTGTGACAATTGTATACATTGTAGTGGAGTAATAACGTGCGACGATGAAAGCATAGTTTTACCATGCTAGTACGTAGAATCCAAAGGGTTTAAAAGCGAGTAAATGTGGTCAATTTTACATTATTTATTATACTGATAAAAAACGTCTTGCGCAACAGTCAGACAATATTCTATCTGCCATTATTTAATCTACGTTTTTTAGAAGCTTAAACATGCAGTGCGTTAATTTCAGATTCTACCTCATAGACATTTTTTTTAAATTTAACATAAAATATTAAACCAAAGTCGTCTATATTTAGTTGTTCATTTTACAACTGCATTTGCTACCTTCGTTTAACTTTTATGTCATGAAGGTAACCTCACAGTCTCTGGTTTGTAAATATTTCATGTCATTTGGGTTTCAGGCAGTATTTATTTATATTTAAATTTAAAATATGTCCGCTTAGAATTGACAGTTTCTACACTACCGGAGGACACAAAACAGCACTGCAAATTTTCGCAAAATATAATTTTCCATACTGGCGAGGTAAACTAAATCTAATTAGTGGAAGTAATACCACTCCTGAACTATCGTTATCGCCCACATTCGAAGCCACAATTACTTTCAAAGAGAATTTTCATTATGTTTGTATAAATACATTGAATAAAATATGATAGCATTTTGTTATCGCAATTACCTTAATGTATTACTTAAAAAAGAGTAAAAGATAACGTAAAATATAACAAAATGGCATTCTTGAAATCAGATTTGACGCTTGATAAAGTATAAATATTATGGCTAGAGGAAAAAACGCGCTTGCTTCATCAGTTTCCTCTGTTAAACTTGTGAGGCATATTGCAATTTGTGAAGGCTAACGGTAAGTTCAGCCGAAATATCTTGCCAAACGAAAACTACTGGAACAATGAATGTTGCGGTAATCAAAATACTTTTCAGGTAATTTCAATTAATTTAGGTTCGCAAAATCAAACTTCATTCAATGGTTTCTATCTTCCTTTTTATTTTCAGGGAAATTTGTTTCAGTGTCATGAAAATAACCTCACAGTCTGCGGTTTGAAGATATTTCATATCAGTTTGATTTCAATGAATATTGATTTAGACAGAAATTTAAAACAAGTCTGCTTCGAATTGAAAGTAATTTCACTATCTGAGGAAACAAAATATCAATGCAAATTTTGGCAGAATATAATTTTACAAACTGGCGAGATCAATTAAATCAGCTTAGTGAAGCTCAAATATTTTTATTAATTAAATGTGTCTGCTAAATGTAGTGGAAGTATTGGCAGTAGTATTACTAGTAGTAGTAGTAGTAGTAGTAGTAGTAGTAGTAGTAGTAGTAGTAGTAGTAGTAGTAGTAGTAGTAGTAGTAGTTGTAGTAGTAGTAGTAGTAGTAGTAGTAGTAGTAGAAGTAGTAGTAATAGTGATGGTGGTAGTTGTAGTAGAAGTAGTAGTAAGAATAGTAGTAGTAAAAGTAATAGTGGCATACAAGTTAAGCAAAATGTTGCAAATGTTCAAAATATAAATAACCACATATGTTTTTCTTTCTAGTCTTTTAATTAGATTCATGAGTTGTTCTGTAACGAATTATTACATTCTCATTGTGTTCAATGTTTCCAATAGGATAATAATTGTGTATTTTTTTGAATCAAATGCACCATTTAGATGGCATGGACCGATACAACGCATCTTGGTTGTGTGTACAGGAAGTGCCCGAGTGATTTCCTATATGGATATTCCATAGTTTGCAATTACGGCCCGGGATAAGCAATTGCTTCTAGTTTTTTTCTACGATAGCTATATATGTCATACATTAGCTTTCCAGGATATAGGCTACTTTTATTGAATATTAAATTAACAATAGATACAATTAAAAGTAATATTCACCTACAATTAAATATAAATTGGTATAAAAAAACAATAAAATGCATAATATCATAAGAAATCAAATAACTTACACAACATAAATTTATATTATTTTCATAAATACCATATTACCACTAGTACTACAATTCTAGTCAGAAAAATGAATTACGAGTTGATTTTGAAGCCCATTTTTAACGAATATCAAGAATAAACCAGATATTCCACTTAAAATATCCAATAAAACAATAAATGATTGCTTTTGGTAATACAACGTAGTTCATTGATGTAACACGTAAGAAAATGTGTTAATCTGAGGAAATAAAACCTGATTTTTCTCTTAGTGACATCAATTTCATTTGATTATAGAACGTTTTCCATCTCATTTATATCTTTTATCACTATATATATATATATATATATATATATATATATATATATATTTTTTTTATGATGTCCATTCCTTTTTAATTTACCACAGTATTCTTATAAATAGGAAAACACAAATAACAAAGTGGATAAAGGCCATTTATTTCGTGAATACTAATCCTCTCTTATACAATCATACATATTTATACATTTTGGCTTTTCATTTGATTATGCTAGTGGTAACAAATCTGACTCGTTTTTACTGCTGTTTCTTGTTTTGACTAGTTTGTGAGTGTGTAGGCGTTTGTGTTTGTGTGTATGCGTGTTTGCATGTAAAGGTCATTCTCGCAGTATTGCGAAGTGATGTCTGATATCTTGTCATTATTGTTTTGATATCTTGAGAATTAACTATTTGTGCGCATTGTTCACTGTTACATATACAAGTGCTATTTTTCCCAGTATAGTTGATCGTTTCAACTCGTTGCGCAAAGTTTTCACGTGGTAACAACGCCAGTGTTGATTGCAGTGTTAAACGCTCACATTGTTTGGAGACTTCTGTCATCGAAAGCGCCTCTGTTATTTCCATTTCAGTTTGTTGCCAATCCGATTGTACGTTTGTTGATACTAGTCGAGGGCCTGTTTGTTCTTGGCTGGATACTAGTAGATTGTTGTTGAATTTTGTTATTCTTGGCCAGTCGATAAGAATATCATGTTGATGAAACTTTTGAATATTAAGGTCAGGTGCTTGTTGTTTTATGTAAAGTGCTTCGTAGATAAATAATAATTTTTCTGATTTTGCTTTATGTAGAATTGTGAAATTGGTCGAATTGACAGGGTGCCCCGTTGCTAATATATGATCGGAAATAGCTGATTTTCCTGACGGTGGCAAGCCTTTGTTAATCAATTTCTGTGGCAAATGTTGCTGGATTCTGCTTATCAATTGCTTCTGCGTACGTCCGATATATGTGCTACCGCACATAGATGAGAATTTGTAGAGAGAATTGGCAATTGATCTTTGGCATCCAACCTCATGATTCTTTGTGTACTAAATTTCATATTAACTTTAACACTGGGAAAGTTGTCCTTAGTTATTCTATTCAGCCGCCGTGCAATTATTGAGGCTGGTACGTCGCCTCTAAATGGTAAGTTTAGGAAAACCTGCTTGCCGGTATCCTCTCTAGTGCGAATCTGTCGTGGTCTGATGTTGACATCAATGAAACGCTCTGGGTAGTTGTTCATTAGCAAAATTTTCCTGAGGTAGCCCAGTTCTTCCTCAATCAGAGCAGATCTTCCTGATTCTGTTTGCTAGGTTGTTTACCAAGTTTCTTTTGTGGGATTTTGGCACACTACTGTTGTAGTGAATGTATTGTCCGGTGAAAGTGGATTTTCTATGTATGGCCAGTGTCAAATCTCCGTTTGCTTCTCGAGTGATTTTGATGTCAAGGAAGGGAAAACTGTCGTCTTTCTCTACCTCGAGAGTGAATTTGATGTCTGGATCGACTCCATTTGCTTGTTTGAGGATTTCGGAAGGGTCTGCTGCTTCTGAGATGAACAACAAGATATCATCTACATACCTTTTGTAGAGTGCGCACTGGTCAATTATACATTTTAGGCTCGTTTTTTCCAGGTGATACATGTATACATCTGCCAGGAGGGGTGCGATGCAACTTCCCGTAGCTACACCATTGATCTGACGGTAGTATATTCCTTCGAATGTAAATTGCACGTTTTTAGTACATGCCAATATGAGGTCTTTGATGTTATTGGTGTCTATAGGGAAGTCAAAAACTCATTTTTGATGAGGTCACACAAGATCTCCGTTGTCTTATCCAGTGGTATGTTTGTAAATAAGGATGAGACGTCAAGCAAGACCATTTTATTCTGTAGGATGTTCTTCTCCTTCAATTCATTTGCTAGTTCGAAGGAGTCCTTGATAGTGTTTGCGTTTATGAAGTCTGTACCAAAATTCAACAACAATCTATTAGTATCCAGCCGAGAACAAACAGGCCCTCGACTAGAATCAACAAACGTACAATCGGATTGGCAACAAACTGAAGTGGAAATAACAGAGGCGCATACGATGACAGAAGTCTCCAAACAATGTAAGCGTTTAACACTGCAATCAACACTGGCGTTGTTACCACGTGAAAACTTTGCGCAACGAGGTGAAACGATCAACTATACTGGGAAAAATAGCACTTGTATATGTAACAGTGAACAATGCGCACAAATGGTTAATTCTCAAGCTATCAAAACAATAATGACAAGATATCAGACATCACTTCGCAATACTGCGAGAATGACCTTTACATGCAAACACGCATACACACAAACACAAACGCATACACACTCACCAACTAGTCAAAACAAGAAACAGCAGTAAAAACGAGTCAGATTTGTTACCACTAGCATAATCAATTGAAAACCCAAAACGTATAAATATGTATGATTGTATAAGAGATGATTAGTATTCACGAAATAAATGGCCTTATCCACTTTGTTACTTGTGTTGTTTTCCTAATTATAAGAATATATATATATATATATATATATATATATATATATATATATCTGTGTGCGTTTGTGCATGTTTGTATAAATGCTCTAAACAAACCTATGTTTGTTTTAAATAAATTTTTCTCAGGAATGGCGATAATATTTATCAAATAATATCTGTTGCACATTTTGTTACAGCTGCTTATAATTATTTATTTTCTTTCTATTTTAGCGGCAACTATAGGACAAAGCTCATAATGTAAAGGCTTAGTTATAAAATCCATTAGACTTACTAAATTTTGCTTGAAATAAATATGTTTGTCAAATATTCTTTGTATTTTTCAGTAAAACGTAGCCAAGTGACTTCCGTAGTTTTTTGTGACTCACATTTAAAAGGCGTCTTAAATTTTGGTTGAAACAAACAGTGGTTGAAATGATCTCAATAATATTGTACTGCTTATATATTCTCATAGATATCAAATATGAATTGTTGTGTGGCTGGTTTGATTTTCAGATGAATGTCTGCGTATTGTGCTCCATAGATTGCCCTTCGCCCTCCGCTTCATCGAATTACATTTACTTGAATGCAACTGTATTCAATTAGGTGATCATTGCATCAAATAAAATTATTTATATTTTGTTTTATTGCAGATAATTTGCATTCAATAGTATAGAGTTAACAAATTCTACTTATTCGTAAATCGTCCGTATATATTTCTAATGAAGATTTGTAGCTTTATCTCCTCAGTTCTCCGGGTAGATTGCCAATGATATCAAATTAAATGCTATTACTATTATTAATATATTTTAATTAAATCCTACCGCGAATCTTAATGGAAGATGACGTGATGATATAAATGTAGGGGTATTTGCATGTTTTTGTCTGCTTTTTATACCCATTCTACTTATCAATGGTGGCTATTATTACTACCCGTGCGCCTAATCAGTCTCTGATCTTTTTCGGATGGTTGATGTGAAAAGGCAAAACATCTGGTCATACATATATTAGATATAATGTTGCAAATAGCAATATAATTCACCGTTAGTCCAAATTGAATATATGTTAGTCAGCTGTAAAAATAGATTTTTATGCAAAAATAGGTCTTAAACACCATTCACAGTTAAACTAAATTGTCCGTCTCCTAGACGGCAAAGATTAAAATGATTTATGTTTATAAAGAAAAATGTTTTGCACACAAGTAGTTATTCTTACACAAATGTCTGGATTGGAATGAGAATAGTCAAACGATTAAAAATACATGACAATATGAACATAGTAAAATGATTTATGTTTATAGAGAAAAATGTTTTGCACACAAGTAGTTATTCTTACACAAATGTCTGAATAGAATTGTATTTATACCATCGATTTAAAACATATGAAGATATGTAAAAAGTCATCGTTAAAAGCTGTCACTAAAATGAAGGAGTAAGCCCCATAAAGACTTCAATGACAAAAACTCGATTGAAAACACGTGATGACATGAATGGAATCAAGGTTAAACGTTATCACTAAAAAGGAGTATGTAAATCGTTTAAAGACTTCAATGATAAAAACTCGATTGAAAATACATGGTGATATGAATAGAATCAATGTAAAGGTTATCACTAAAGATGAAAATGTAAATCGTTTAAATACTTCAATGACAAAACTCACAAATGTTTAGTTCTCTACTTGTTAATATATTAATCCGTTATTCTATTCACATAAATTTCGAATAATCCAACTAAGCAAAATAAATTCGCAGTGACACAATAGTCCACCGCGTGATCCTCGCGGATCGCGCGCGGCTCTGTTTCTTTAATAAAAACACTATTAATTACAAATAAAATTGCAGTTCAAGAAATATCGATTAAAACTGCTTGAGACCAAAAGAGATTGTTCCTAAAATCACAGCTAAGAGAAATATTGTTTAAGGACAGAGTTAGAATATTTGACCTTAAAGAGCACAGCGTTTGTAAAAATTGACCTTCGTTGGGTTGTAACACGGAGCCGCGTGTTACAATAAATTAATGAATTTATAAAATTAGATACAAAAATGATTTACTAGTCGTGTAGTGATAAATTTTAATCATGCAGAATTTTCCATAAATTAAAATTGAAATTCATTTGCATCAAGAGTGATTCTTGTGGCA
>JAQBSW010001670.1:0-10000 GCA_029291075.1 Eudiplozoon nipponicum
GACTTAGTCGTTTATGCGAATTCCCTCCGAATTTATTATTCATGTGTCATCCAGCCGAAACTCAATTATATCTGCCTCCTGCTGCTATATCCTTAATTGAAAGTGATAACTGATATCGATCAAGGTTAGAGTGTATGGATTTTCTTGAGTAACAGGTGATCAGAAGTATTAGTAATTCTCAATATTGATGAACTTTAGCATAACTGGAAATCCATTATGTTGGTATAATGTACCGCCTGAGCAACCATAGTGTTGGTATCAGTTACTGACATAACAACCAGGCTCGGTACATAATATACATAATGAACTGGCTTTGAAGTAGCATTGTCAAAGACTTAATATGAAGTTACAAATTCGTATAGGAGATTGTACCGTTCAATTATCCCAGACTCTTCACTCAAATATATAGTAGGTATAGGGCGTAATACCGGCTCCGACTTATGAGTCGTCATTGAGCACTAAACGAATGTGCATATGAGATTTTACCTTGCGTTTATGCTGTCTTCGATTTATCCTCCTGGTCATATTTTAACTAATTTGTCACTTGGTGCGCAACACCTAACACCGAATTGCATATATATATATATTAATATATATATATATATATATATATATATATATATATATATATATATATATATATATATTAGTTATCCGCAATAACAATATCTAAAAGAATTCATCCTGTCTTTCACAATCCCTTAAACCATTCTCTATCGATCTTCTACCAATTTATAGTTGAATAATTGTTAAAATCATCCGACGTATGTTTTAAAGTTTCTTTTATTCTTTATAGCTTATTCGACTTGTAAATATAATATTAAATAACATTGTGCCAATTATCGAATCGAAAAAAATCCTGCGTGAATACCACAATGTAAACATTAGAATGAAATTTAAGAACGAATTTGATCTTTTATTTTTCTTCCGAAATTTGGATTATTTTTAATAAATAATTTGCAAAAAAGAATAAAACTTCTGTTATGCATATTGTACAGTTAAGTGAATATATTATGGCCAATTATAATGAGCAAGAAGATTATGAGAAGAAGGAAGGAGTTAAATAAATGAAACAATTTATGTATCCGAGATTTATACATAGATAAAATCAGATATAATGAATAAGAAATGTCAATACTAATTACATGCACAAAAGCTTAAATGGATACTTTGATCTTTCATTCGGTGCGTTCCAGGGAAAACTGTGTCAATAAGGCGACTAACCTCCCACAGATTTGTGCTTATATAGGTTATCGAAATTGTTGATAACCTTATGCATGCAATATATGACTAGTATACCCTATCTACGGTTCGACTAATTGACTGAAGTTGCATTGGTGACCTGGCGAGCAGGATGTAAATTTGGCCCTCTTAAACAGTGCAGAAACAAACGTAGTATCCGTATCCAAAGCAGATTTGATGTTGATGGTACATCACAAGCGGCCGGACAGAATCAGTTGACTCGTAAATTTTAGACCACATTAATTCCGCATGACGCTTAACTTGTAATGACTGAAACCACACTGAGCGAAAATATGGATTTACAAGGCGACCTTGGCATTTGCAGCTATTGTGAGTACTCTACTATACCTCTGCAACACAAAGAAAATTCGACAGTGGGCGTAACTTGAAGACCATGGGCATTGTGTTAAATGAAATAAGCAGATTCTTCCAGTGGTTTGCATAATCTCCCTTTTCAGCAGTTGAAAAATGTATACGTCTAGAAACCTCGGTAGGAGCCGATTCATCTTGAATCACAAGGCATCTTAGGCAAACGAAATCTCTGACGACTAGCAACAGGGCACCGTTTAGCACGATATCAGGATCCAGATCAGAATGGTCGTAAATGCGTTTTTCGACGCGTCTACCTTTGGAAATTGCCTGACGAACACTTCTTAAACGCAAAGAATAGATTTTTTGATCTAAATTTCCTTCACTGCCATTGGAACTGCTTCGTCAGCGATTTCTAGAAAGACAAGCCAGCAATTAGCACCGACCTCTTTTACAAAGCTTTTTGTCGACCCACACAAAAACTACATCGACAGCATTATTAAACAGGATGGAAGCAAATAAATATCCTTTTCAAACGCCACAGTGAATAGTAAAAGTTTCATAAAGACTCTCACTAGTGCGAACAAAAAAGAGGATGAATCAGTATAACCGGCTTCAATCTCGCCATAAAATATCACACGGGAATTATAACAGATATTCGGTTCTGTCCAGCTGCACTACTAAAATGGGCTTTGTTGCAAGATATCACTTGTGGTGCTGAAAAATCGAATTTACCACTTTCAGGTTAAGGCGAAAAGAAAGATGGTTGCCTCTTGCCTTCGTCACTGTTATTTTCAGCCAGGATGAATTATCCAATAGATCCGTTTCCCTCGAAGCTCTAATCCAATTTTCTTTCGAAAACAACGACAATCAGGAGAATGCCTAAACGGGGCTAAATCTCAGAACTCTTCAACAAAAGCATTCCATTAATTATCAGAATGGCATAAAGTGGTCACGTACACGTTCACAAATCCTACGCATAATCCAAACGATGATTTATAACCCTGCAGTCAAATAGGGCTTTTACTTCAACACCGGATAGTAGAACTACAGCACCATATCTGGCTAGTTCACACTCATATATGAAAAGGAGAAACCGAATTTTCACGCCTTTATGCCTATCACCAAAGACAGCAATATAACAAAATTGTCTAACAGATGCTATATTGCCACATAACGATAAGAAGAAATAATGATACAACGATAATATTCTAAAACAAAAAATGAAATAAGAACACAGCTTAGATGGAGAAACTCGCCTAGGCAACAAAAAATGAGGCACCTAGACCTCATTATAACGACACACAAGCGAAGTCGTTTGCAAATCTAAATCGTAAAGACAGATTCTTCGCGGTTTACAGTGTATTGCTTTACAGATAGACGAAACCTCACAGTTAACTCTGCCAAACTACGACAAAGTCGTTAATATTATTCAACTCGAAATCCGTATCAAGATCGTCATTGAATACGATTCATTGCCAAATCGCACAGGGTCTCAGACCAAGAATTATGATGCACACGCGAACCCCATCCTAGGGGCTCAACAGACCACATACCCAATACTGATTTACATAAATAATTCGTAATGCAGCTGGAAGTTGCATATTTTTTACGATTCTAAACAAGGGTAATAAATCCCGAGTCCACATTTCCTCTAGAAATATTTACATATTAATTTGTTGTTACCTCTATCGATTCTCATTTATAACACTAACTACAGGCAAGCAATAAAAGGGCGAAAAATTTCCTTCAAGTGGCTTTACTTGGTTCGTTACTGGCTGATTTCAGAAAATTACTGACTATCAACGGTTAGTCGTGTGTTGCGTATGTTTACGATGTTGCAGCAGCCATTTGAGGTCGAAAACGCTCCAATGGTCCTATTTTGGACAGAAAGTTAATACCAGAGAAAGTGCATGAATTAAGATGCATAAAAGTCGTCAAAACGTTGAAAGCAGCAGCCGAACCGCAGTTAATACCATATACTAGTTATTTGGAATTTGTTTTACTTATGGGACACAATCTTTACGAGCAAACTCCTAGAGATAATTTATTAAAAATAAAGCATTTGTTTCTAGCAAAATGACTACATTCGATGGTATGGAAAACTTAGCCAGAATATTATCAACACAGATTACAAACTTAACTGTAGAGTTATGGATGATTGAGTCTAGGCTGGATGAAAAGATCATGGTAAACTCTGAGGAAATCCACATACAATATCAAAATAATATTGGTTATCAGATAAAGTGTGTCAATAACTGTTAAGCATTCAGTAAACTTCACCAACGTGCATGTATATATCCACCTAAATGAAACTAAAGGGACTTAATATCAAAATTCATTTGCGCTTATTAGACAAAATGCTAGTGTTAGATATATGGATCCATTTACGGCATCGGCAATGTAATATTTAAAAAGTGAATTAATCTTTTCCATTTCTGCGTAAAACAACATAATTAAAGATTACGTGAATTGCTCAGACAGGAGCAAATTAAAACGAATTACATGCACCCTTATTCAGAAAATGATAAAATAAGTTATCTTAATGTGTGTGTAAAAGCAAGCCCAATCAAGATATGAAGTTAAAATAAATAAAATGCAGAGAAGATATAAACTTCTAAAGGAAAGATTATAGAAACGTATTTAAAAAGGATGAGAATTTACAAACAAGATTGTTTAAAATGTGTTACACAGTATATGAACATGGTAAACAAAATACCAAGAAATAAGGTGCGTAAGCTTAAATGATGGTACAATAAATGATCCGAAACTTGATTAGCAAATAGTAAATTTAAAAACTAACATAAGGTTAGCATAATCCAATAGTCTTAATCTTTTTTCGTGAAACTTGTTTCTGATTCTGATGCGTATAGTCGTCGCTTCAGAATCGGAAAAAAGCTATAAAAAATTAAGAAAATCGGAATAATATTTGTTCAGGTCACTTAATAAATTATCAACTTGTTAATTAAATCTATCATTTTTTTGCAATAACACCATTTCCATTTTTATACTCTATACACAAAACATGTTACAGTTTGTGACTTTATTAGGTGTAAAACTTGTTTACGAACTCATTGCAATTATCAGCCTTCGTTACAATTCTACTATAAGCTTCCATTCAATTTTCAATATCTTGCCTAGTCGTCATATATTGTACATTTTAATTAAGCTTTATATTCACATACAGACTTAAAATCACGTGTTCTGACGTGATTTTAATATAGATGTGAACACATTTTATTACTTTACAACCTCCATAATCATAGACGTCTCCCGTAATTACGCCATTGCACATGGTTTGGAAGGAGGATAAACAAACGTGAAAAAAATGAAACTATCGAAGTATTAATTTGGTAAGCTAAAACCACACATCTAGCCCTAAACATTAGCCTCAAACATTCAAAAGGAAAATGACACTGCCGCTCGAGTTTCACTTACATAGCTTAACAACTGTTTGTGATTATATTTAGCTGAATTAACACAAAAATGAGAAACGTCCACCTGTCTAGTTAAACGTTAGTATTTATTAGGAGATCAATCATCCTAAAGTATATAGGAAACCGTTTAAACTAAATGTCTCTTTTGCTTTGGAACTGGCAGTAGATTGATAAAGATAATCGAAAATGAGTACCGAGATGTTTCTAATTCGATAAAATTTGCCAGAAA
This sequence comes from Eudiplozoon nipponicum, assembly GCA_029291075.1. Classification (NCBI taxonomy): domain Eukaryota; kingdom Metazoa; phylum Platyhelminthes; class Monogenea; order Mazocraeidea; family Diplozoidae; genus Eudiplozoon; species Eudiplozoon nipponicum. The sequence continues at coordinate 5,218 of JAQBSW010001670.1, forward strand.
AAAACCGAACATGCAATTTTCCTAATATGATAGGGGCTGACTGGCTGCTTTTGTCACGTTTTATATGCTAATCTGGCCCAGGCTAAACCCCTACTGACAGTGGGATTGAAGGCATGCATAAGACGCTACGAAGCCAGCGCAAATATCGGAGCAGTATGTTTGTCTCCAAAATAAGTAATATCTATTCTATAGGATATCAACTTACTAGAATATAACAATAATGGCCATAAATGGTGAAGATTGTAGTAGGATACTCTAACTTTTTGGATTGTCTAATTCATCCCGTCGTTCGTATTGCCAGTGATATTGAAACAGCTACCGTGGTACAGCACCCCAGTCACTTCTCTTGTCACATATGTATGTTTCACTGATCAATAATAATAAAAGTCATTAGTTGCGTGGGCGCTGATGGAAAGCGAATAAAACAAGATTGCAATCTTGATATAAATACCGATTCCATTACATTTTTTAGTTTACTTAAGCATTCTATAATGTAAGGAAGTCCTTTCTAGGGAAAATTCAGGACAGTACTGGAAAAGTTCCTAACAAGGAAGCAACAGGTCTACTAGATAAAATACCTTCTCTAAATCATACAATGCTTAATTTAGTTTCGCAAAGATCCGACTGATCCCCATTTCCAAGTACTCGTTAAATGTGTCTTATTAGCTGGGTGCTGACTGGTGACATTACGGAACAGCATTTACCCTTCCATCATCAAGCCTCTAATCACGTATACACAACACAATACTCACAATAACAGACTTAAACAAATGTGATAACCTCTTTTAGAAGCAGTTATATTCATACTTTAATTTTCGAAACACTAATGGTTTTAAACAAAGAATTGGTCTCAGTAACTAAACTCTATATATGCATATGCATGGAGCACATGAAAACACACATTCAAAAACTATATATATATATATATATATATATATATATATATATATATATATATATATATATATATATATATATATTCTTTATAATGTCCATGCCCTTTAATATTACACAGTATATTTCTAATTAGGAAGAAAGAACACATTAATAACAAAGTGGATAAAGGCCATTTATTTCGTGAATACTAATCATCGCTATACAAACATACAACACAAATTGTATAAATATGTATGATTTTATAGCGATGATTAATATTCACGAAATAAATGGCCTTCATCCACTTTCTTCCTAATTAGAAATATATATATATATATATATTCTTTTGAAATGCGAGCTTTAATAAAATTCATTGTACCCTTCCTGTGTGTAAAAACAAAAAGAAATTTTATCAGATATAAGAAAATTTTCTTTCGCATGGTCTTCTCAAATATCTACTAATGAACATATCTTTAAATATAATTTGGAAAGCAAAACAAGATAGAAATATGTGAACATAGAGAGAGTGTGAAAAATAGAAACAAATCAAATTGCGTGCGTCACATCCAGTTCAAGCTCAATGCTTGTACGTGCTTCTTCTGCTTACATAAATCCGGCTGCAATTTTTTTATCCATAAAGCTTCGTATGTGGCTAGCTCCCTTTTGTTTTTGCATTTAGTAATTACTTTGAATGCTACGTCTGGAGAACACGCGTGCGATGTTTCGATGATGTGTTGCGCAATAGCAGACGTGTATTCACCATTTGATTTAAAACAGGCGTTTAAGTTTATCAATAATTGTTTGCGCGGGTGGTGGTAACAATTCTCTAAATCGAGTTTGCGAGCTTGAAGTAAACACCAATCCCATTGTATTTAACCAGTCGTCGGTAGTTTTGTTATGTTGTTCGACGACTGGTTAAATACAATGGGATTGGTGTTTACTTCAAGCTCGCAAATTTGATTTAAATAATTGTTACTACCACCCGCGCAAACAATTATTGTTAAACTAATATATATGTATGTATTAGTGTTGCGAACCTAGTAACAAATTACTTGTGGTGTGACCGGAAAGATAAACCAAAGGTAATTAACGGAACGTATCATCTCATGTACATTCGTTTCGTGTTTACTGGCGACTCATCAGTAGGAGTCGGTAACATGCCATTTAGCCACTATAAAGAAACCAATCAAAATTGCGCGTTCAAGCTCAAATCCAGTTCAAGCTTCGTACGTATTAGCCCCTTGTTTTTTGCATTTAGTAATTACTTTGAATGTTACGTCTGGAGAACACGTGCGATGTTTCGATGATGTGTTGCGCAATAGCAGACGTGTATTCACCATTTGATTTAAAACAGGCGTTTAAGTTGCAATGTTCTCTCATTCGAGTAATTAACCGTCTGGTCGATCGGCCTACGTAAGTTGATCGACAACTTGCGCATGTATATTGGCAAATAATATTTGATATTTTTACTGGATGAATTGCCTTTTCTACACTATACAATTCTTAGTTTATACTGACATATGTAAGTAATTAATGGGTCAGATGTTTATATCAAGACCGCAACCTTGATTATAATAATTGTTATCACCACCCGCGCAACCAATGTTCGTTTTATTATATAAATGTTCATTTCAATACCACTTCCCCATGTAATGTGGTGTCTGTTCAGTAATGACAGATTGGGCATGATTAGTTGGAACTTTGGGTCTAAATGGATGCCATATGAGCTCCACCTAAAGGGAAAATTGACTAACCAAGTTACATTAGTTAGTATATAACTGAAAATTGTGTGTAGTGTAGTGTGCGGCAGGATAGCTCAGTGGTAAGAGCACCAGATTCCGAAGCAGACGTGCCCAGGTTCGTATCCTGTCCGCAGCAAATTCTGGCCAGTACTTGATGAGTCTCAATAAGGACGAAACCGGTCTACTGATGGAACGCCTTTCTTACACTATACACCCTAGTTTATACCGCCGACATATGTAAGTAATTAATGGGTCAGTGTTTATACTGCGACCCAACCTGATTATACAATTGCTATCACCACCCGCGCAACTAATGTTCGTTTATTGAGTTTGATATCGATAATCGGTTGTTTGATTGTTAGGTAGTAAAGGCCTTGTTAACACTCGTAGCTCTACGCATTAAATGTGCGTGTTAATGTCAAACTACGAGTGCCATTTTAGGGTAACACACCTTGCCTCTTTACCAGAAATCAAAGAGAAACAGCCGTTAATGTCGATATCAAATATTATTTGCCAATATACATGCGCAAGTTGTCGATCAACTTACGTAGGCCGATCGACCAGACGGTTAATTACTTGAATGAGAGAACATTGCAACTTGAACGCCTGTTTTAAATCAAATGGTGAATACACGTCTGCTATTGCGCAACACATCATCGAAAAATCGCACGTGTTCTCCAGACGTAACATTCAAAGGAATTACTAAATGCAAAAAACAAAAGGGAGCTAGCCACATACGAAGCCTTATGGATAAACAAATTGCAGCCGGATTTATGTAAGCAGAAGAAGCACGTACAAGCATTGAGCTTGAACTGGATGTGAAGCACGCAATTTGATTGATTTCTTTTTTCACACTCTCTCTATGTTCACATATTTCTATCTTGTTTTGCTTTCCAATTTATATATAAAGATATGTTCATTAGTAGATATTTGAGAAGACCATGAGAAAGAAAATTTTCTTATATCTGATAGAATTTCTTTTTGTTTTTGCACATAAGAAGGGTACAATATATATATATATATATATATATATATATATATATATATATATACATATATATAGCTGTAAAATTGTAGCACCGCAAATTCCAGGAACTGTAATGTGCAGAAAGTTAGTGAGATAGAAAAGAAGCTTACTGAACATTTAGCATAATGTAATGTTGCGATGTCACGGTAATTAAAATTAATATTCAAATCGGAAAAACCCAACAAACTTGATTGGTGATACAAATGATATGAGCAGGCTGCAATGAAAGTTACCTGGATAGAAAGAGAAAGAAGGTCAGAGCAAACCTTAGGTGCAGACCAAATAAAGAAAGAGAGGTAGACAAAGTAAGTTAACCAATATACGTCCCCAGCAAGAGAGAATTTATATAAGCAGAAGACTAGTGTATCTGCAACAAGTGATTAACAATATAAGTTTTGTTAACTAAAGATAGTATACTCTGCCATTTTTTAAGTCACATAAATAAAACTTCACTGCAGCCAGATTCTGTAAGGTGTATGGCGAACTCTACGCTAATGTAAAAGTAGCATTTGCAGAGTAAAAACAAAAACAATGCCCAAAAATAAAATGGAACAACTGAAAACTAGCATTGTTGACGTTATAAACTGATAACTTACTATTCGCATTCTTTCAATGAAATCATGTTTTAGTTGAATACAATAGTTCAGACGCTTCGAAAAGGACATCGCATTTTTGCAGTGAAAAATCACAATTCCTTCACCCATTGGACTGAGCCTTCCACCGGACAAAAAGAAAAGGTCGTTGCCATATCCGAAAGACTGAATCGTTTCAATAGACCAAAACAGGTTTGTCTTTGTATCATTTAGTCGAAAATGAAAAACAACGTGCTCGTCAATCAACTCTAAAGTTCCCTTTACGTTAAGTCGCAGAATTCGTGCATTATATTTACAATGCACTTTTCGATGTGTTGGAGTATGTGATAGTTCAAATTTACTTCTGCTTGCAGAAATATTCCCCATTACATCGAGGTCGGAATGTGAATTTGAAACAAATAGATGTTAGGGGCTAGAAGCAATTTAAATAAATATCACAATGATAGGCAAAAAATGTTAAAGAACACCATTGAAAGTAAGTTTAATAATGTCATTTGATTAAAATTTTAAAAGTGGTTTAAATGTCGATTAATAAATTAACTTAG
>JAQBSW010001670.1:15000-125747 GCA_029291075.1 Eudiplozoon nipponicum
ATGAAGCGCACGATGCTTTTTAATTCAGCATAAACTTTTTGATAAATATAATAATATATTTTGTATCAAATATGTTGGTTTTAGCTTAAATTATCTGTAGATCGTAAACTTTTGTCCCATTTAATCCAGAATAATATATTTGAAAAGAGTGAACAATTTTTCTTTTTATATTTTTATTTCAAAAGCCAGCTTCCAGAAAATACGAGTATATGTGAAAGGTTTCATCGTGGCAAATTCCACTTTTCATTGCTGTGCTTCCATTTTCGACACATAGACCAATAAGGCATACTGGAAATGGAAAGAAAAAAAATTATGGTAGGCTTTGATTAAATACAAAAACAGCTTGTGCCAAATATTTTTAGAAAAATATGTAAAATGTACATATATTAAAGACTGTCCATTATAAACATGTTTATGGCATGACGCAGATTGAGTATAGAAAGTAAATTATTTAATTGCAATTACAGTTTCTTTATCAAAAATGACATCACTAATAGCCCTAAAATATTTCATCCTCGTAAAACGTTTATTCTTGATTAGGTCTTTCCTTTAAATCAGGTTTGCGAGCCTGAATTAAAAACCAATCCCATTGTAATTAACCAATCATCGAATAACATAACAAAATTACCGCCAGACGCAACGCACTGACGCGTTCCGACCTTCCATGATCATCATCAGTTTACGGCGGCAAACTGACTATCGTGAATCAAACCGCATTGAATATATATTTAAATCAAATTTAGATATGCGACTCTCATCTCTACCAGTCTAGCATACATTGTACTTGACTGTAAATGTCGGCTGCACAATTTCTATGTAGTCACGAACATTACGCGTGGGTGGTGGTATCAATTACAGTTTCATTTTCAAAAAGAACATTTATAATAGCTCTAAAAATATTTCATCCTCATAAAACGTTTAGTCGTGTTAAGGTCAACCTTTTATTTCGAAATCTGTCACGATTTTGCTAATTGTGATTTCCATTATGTTGAGAGAAGAGAAGTAGAAATTATATTTTTTTTGAAAAATCAATAAATTCTTTAATTACATTGAATCCTATCCTTTTAATTTACTCGCTTGGTCTACGTCGATCCGGTAAAGTAATTAATTTTTGTCTGTGTAGGATTTTCTATTTCTGGGTGTTTTAAATCAGGAAGTCTCTACTAGTGTTATGGAAATCGATAAATAGTATCCTTGGCTACACTGTTTTTAAGCGTATTGCACTATCAATCAGACAGGCACCATTTAATTATTGACGCTATTCATTTGACAAATTTAATGTATCATGGAAGCATTACTCTGTTGAAGTCAATAAGATATTGCAAATTTTTATTTTAAATTTGAAACAGAAATACAAATATAAATTTCTTTAAAACTATTTGCCTATTTAAATCATCATTCTGTCGTCAGAACCTATCAAAAGTCCTAAAAATATAGAAGAGTGATAAAATTAAAGGAAATGTAATTTATGGATAACTTAAATCCATTTAAAGATATTAAAGATATTTATTGAAAAATAAATCCGGGAACCATTTCATAAAGAATTTGTAAATTAAAGTTAAAACAAATCAAGACAGTGATTTAAAAATAGAAGTGAAGAAAATTTCTGTCTAAATAAATATATTTGTGAATAAAAGAAACGTTTTAGTCAATGATTCTCAACTGTATTCAACAAATTTTATAGTAACTACTGTTTTGATTGCCGTAATTGACTTTGCGATAATTAAATTAGACACAGGTTTATAAACTTTTTTGTATAAACGCCGAGGCTTTGTTCAAACTTAGATATGAATGGATACATATGTGATAGATTATGTTTATTGTTTAGACAATACAAAATTCCTAAACGCGGTTAAATATAATTGTTTAAAATAAGTCAGAAGAAACATTTAATATTTCCTACGAGTATTCAAAAAATGGTAAACTGGCACCTGAAATTGCAGCAATATATAATTATGTTAAATTCTATTGTACGTCTTTGTTACAACCTCGAGTCCAGACAGAGAGTGCTAAAGAAAGTCGCAATGAAGTTGATTTAGTATTACTTGTAGCATAATTGAATTCCACTAATGTTAAAAATAAGAGTAATTTAAATTTGTAAATTTGGCTAACTTATTTATTTTTATATGTGTCAATTCTTTGATTCATAACATTTTTATAATAAATTAAATTTATGACGCAAAAAAATTCGAACCAAAATAAACGTGGTTATTAAAGCGGTGTCAACTGGCAATATTAAATAACTGAATATAATGATGACAAATTTGATGGCTTGCTTTCGCCTAAAATCATTATGCTTTAAATTCTCGTAAATAGATTTCATGCTGAATATGTAATGAAAGTATAAACAGGCGGAAAAAACAGAGCTTGCAGCTAAAATTAGATTCTATACAGTAAAGTTTTCTTTGAAGAATTCTTTCGAAAGGTCGTATTCATTAAATTTATTATGATCAAGAGGAAGGAAGAGAAAAATGTTTTAATTTGTGTCCAAAGTTTTTTAAGCCGGATTATAATAGTATGATCAATATAAACTGTTTAATATTATTTTTTTTAGAACAAAAATAATCTTGCTGGTGTCACTTTAGGCACTTTGTTGTATAAACCAGTAAGTATTTCTGACACGAAACTAGGTCCTTTCCTTTTTTATTTATTGCAGAGGTTATTATACTAAAGTGCATGCTTACAATAGTTGTCTATTCTCAACACAAAAGTTATACCAACAATAAGCCGTCTTTCGTTATGGATTGATTAAAGAAATCTTACGATATATCAAACCAAGTGAAAAAATCTTTTGATCGACTTGAGTAATAGGTCCAGATGACTAAAACGAAAGTCATTATTGGCGCGCGTTAATGTGTGTATTTGAATTAGACGTGAATAGATTTATATTCGCCTTGTGTGAGAAGTTTCAGTATAGAAAATTGTTAATCGTGCTTTTAGTGAAACAATGAAGTCATTGATACATTTAAATTTCAACCTGGTAATTTGATAATACCTCATATTAATTCAAATATTTAAACTACCTTCTCTAGTGCAAAACTTGTTACGCTACAAGTTATTACAGCCTCAGAAATCTGATATAATTATCTATCAAGAATAAATTCAGTAAATGAAAACATAGAAAACATGAATAACCAGCTGTATATGGTATAAGTTGTATAATTTAAATAATATTAGCAACTATGAAACAGTAAATAATGATGAGCACAGTTAATCTACAAGCATTAAAACGTCGTGCATGCGTTTGAATTTTCTCATTCTAATACTACAGTGTGTAGTACGTTTGAAACGAGATCAATCATTCCTATTAATTTATATGGATAGTATTTTACTTATTCTGTAAATGAATTTCGCAAAATTCATTTAAATAATTGTTATCACCATCAGTTTGTCAATGATTGTTTATCAGTATTCAACTAAATAAATAGTTTACAGATAATAAAGGCTAGCGTGCATGAACGAAGTATGAAAAATAATTTTTATACTAATGCGTTATATCGCGTAAACTTGGAAAATGATTTAGAAATAACACGTTTCTGAACGTCACCCGCGGTCTAAAACATATTTCAATTCCGTTCAGAAAAGCAAGTCAATTACAAAAGTGATAATAATGAATGCTTAATAAAGCAACCCGCAGCATAATAACATTTATCAGAGCAGTTCTATTGTTATGATAATGAAACTCTAAATATGAAACTTACACTGTGAACTTGCATATAACTACGACTAGAGTTTTCGAACTAAATAAAGATCATCATCATCATAATGTCGAGCCACACAAAAGTCAAGTGACTAATGTTTCACTGCCATATAACCATAAGGAGTGAAAAAAAGTATATATGGGAATTTAGACAAATTATTATTGAGATTTACGAGAGAGAGAAAGAAAGAGAGTGTGGGTGGGTAGAGAGAGAAGGAATACCTTGCTAATATGAGTAAATTTATCAGGATAACTCACAGAAATGAGGCAAACTAAAACCCTCCACAACACCGTTATGGCCAAGTTAACATTCGGGCAAGGCGACATCAGCAATAGAGCTTCCTTGCGGATTTCACTGTATCACGTCATAAACAAACCAAATCTCGCAGCTAACTTTGCTCTACTATGAAAAGAAAGTTACGAAAACGATTCTACTAGACATCTGCAACAAGATCACCACTGAGCTCGATTCGATGCCATATCGCTAAGGGTTTCTAACCAAGAACAGTGATGCGCACGAGGACCCAATCTCGGCAGACGAGTGGTTCCTATACAACCCAATTTGGGTGTAAGTGACTTTAATTGTTTCTGCCATGGCAAAATCTGCCCACCCTGTATCTTACGCCAATTTGGTGTTGGATGAGAGAACAGAGCTCTATTGGGCAATCGAAATGAGGGCATACGCAAAACGTGACCGAGCCAACGAAGTTGATGGAGCCTTGTTTGTTTTTCTAACGACGAGCACTTATTGTCAAGTCAAAAAATACGTCTACGGATGTCAACGTTAGTTATTCGTTGTTAGTAACCAACATGTGCCATACTTCTCAAACAACGACGATCGAATGCCTGTAAGCGTCTCAGATCATCAACTCTAAGAGGCCAAGTTTCACTAGCGTATAGTAAGACTGCGCGTACACATGCATTGTAAACACGACCTTTAAGGCAAAGTGAAATATTGGCGTTTCTCCATAAATGACGAAGGTTCGAGAAAGCTACTCTAGCTTTCGCGATCTGTATTCACACCTCGTCAGACATATTGCCTACGTTATTGATAGAGCTCCCAAGAAATGTAAACCTGTCAACTATGTCAAGATCTTTATTCTGCAGTCGCAACGTTGGAGCGAGTGGTGGGTGATCCTGTAACAGTATCTTACATTTAGAGGGTGCGAATTTCATACCGAAAGACGGAACAACGTCTGCTAATCTATTTAAAGTGGTCTGGGCAGCAAGCTGATTGTCGAATAATAGTACGATATCGTCCGCATAGTCAAGATCGACTAGTTTATCTCCCGAGAGAACTTCAACTCCAGCGTCCTAAATGTGTGGGAGAGTGTTATTAACCAATTTTGTGAACTCACCGCTTTTCGACAAGATATGGAATAAAACATTGCGATCCGCCGAATCAAATGCACCCTTGAAGTCTAGAAAGACGACTATTGTGGGACGGTGATATAAATGTCTCTGTTCGAGAAATTGCTTTAACGTAAAAATATTATCTATACAACCTCGTCCTGCGCGGAATCCGGCCTGTTCTTCTCTTGTATGTGATTCACGTGAAGCGCTAAGACAACGTAGGATAATCGAAGCAAATAACCTTGATACGACCTAAGTCAAACTTGTACCACGATGGTTATCGCACTAATTACGATTGCCTTTTTTGAGGATGTGAATGATGGTCGACTCATTCTAGTCAAGTGGAACAGTTTCCTCATTCCATATAGTATGAAAAAGTTTGGTCAACGCTCCAGAAATTATATCGCCACCATCCGTAAACAATCCCGGAAGTAAATCATCGGGGCCTGCGGCTTTGCGGCGCTTAAGAGATAGGATTGCATCACGTACTTCTGACTCGGATGGTTCTTCGGGACTAACATTCCACACTGTTGATGCAGACATGCTTTCGGGAATCGGAACTGACGTGGGTGGCCAAGAAAATTGAACTCTAAAGTGTTCAGCCCACCTGTCAAGACGACTTATTTTATCGGTTATTAAATGGTTGTTACTATTATTTATAGTTTCGCTAACTTTTAACTTTCTCGGACCTGTTGCGCGGATAAGTTTGAACAAATAGCGTTTATTACCTGACGCGAAAGCTACTTCCATTTCTTCGGACGTTTTGTTCCAAAAGTTTTCGAGATCGCCTTTTAGACTGCGCTTAAGTTGGCGTCTTATATTGCGACGGGTATTATTATGAGTCGAGCCAGGTGGAATTTGGCGCCTTATTTCGAGTATTTCCTTAGATTTTACAGAGAGCCAGTGATTATTTCTACGGGGGCCTGCTATGCCATAGATCTATTCAGTGATGTTCAGTGTTATCCTGCACAGAGCAATTTTCTTATGTAGTCAGTGTTGAATAAATATTCACTGGAAAATTCCGTAATGAAGCTCGAATCAAACAGTGGGCTACTGATATTTATATCTTCTTTAAAATATAACTAGCCAACTTTATATTGTTACACATTCAGAATTTATTATTTAATCGAAACACATTTCCATTTAGGGCTGATGTGGTGAAAATAATTCAATCCAGATACGTAAGGATTAAGATGAAAAAGTATCATAAGATAGCAGGAGGCACCAGCTGAATCTCAGAGGTTTATTATATATATATATATATTCATTATTTATGAACCTTTGGTATCACACATGTAAGCTCCATTTGGGGCTGATGTGAAAAAAATTTGTTTTAATGCAGATACATGGGATTAAGATGAAAAGAGTATCAACAGTAGATACAGGAGAAACCAGCTGAATCTAGGTGCATAAATATTTATATATATATATATATATATATATATATATATATATATATATATTCATTATTTTATAAAGACCTTTGAGGAAGAGTATCCGCACATGGCTCCATTTAGGGCTCATGTGAAAAAAGTAATTTTAATGCAGATACGTAAGGATTAAGATGAAAAGTATCAATAGATAGCAGGAGGCACCAGCTGAATCTCAGGGGATTATATATATATATATATATATGAAGAATTATACTTTAATTTGTTTTACTTATGTTGGGTCTCTTCCCACCGTCAGTTTCACGAAGGGATGAGATTTAATATTTCTTGGACTTCGACAGATTTGGATCATATTGGAAGAAAAATATGAATTATTTCCTTTATTTGAGCTTTGTTTATCTCGATAAAAATTTACCAACCGTCGGGATCATTGCAAATAATTCGACTGCTCAAAATCTTTTCAATCTCAGAAGTAGCATTTTAGCACCATACTTCAACCTTCTGTGAAATTGAGCAACATTTTCGGCGTTATTAAGCAGTTTTTTTTAAACATTTTTCTATGAATTTATATTTCCTTAACTATATATTTTAAGGCCAATTTATACATTGGCTCTGCTATGGGTCATTAAATTATTACAATGTATTATTTGCGATATGTCATCGTTTAATTTTATAGAATTATTTAACGTTAAATCCATGTCATTTTGAAAAACGCGCTTATGGTTCTTTTGCTATGCACATGAGCTGTTTTTTTATAAAGCTCGTCTAAAATTTATTATTAATATTGACAATTTGTCAAAATATTTCACCAAATTTAATAAACGTTTTTCTATATGTTTCCTGCGAAAGTTTTTTTTCAAATTAAACTAGATAATACATATTTGATAATAAACTACAATCACTGATTACGCGTGTTGCAATAACAATTATTTATATTCAGGTTGTGGGGTGATATAAACACTAATCCTATTCTATTCAAATCCATTAAACCAGTTTGGTACTAATTAGAAACATTTGAAGTACTGTCCAGAATTTTGTCGCGGACAAGGCTCGAATAGGGAAAACATTTTCTTTGATGTCTTTAACTGTATCAACTGTGCCACACATATGAAACTATATACAATTTTCAGTTACAGACCAATTTATGCATTTAGTTAGCCATTCAGTTAAGCGGAGCGTAAGTCGCAACCTTTCAGAATATAAGATCCAAATAGCCAGCCACATTCTTACATTATAGAACAGAAAAACGATACAGAGGTAAATGGTATGCTAGATTATCTTTAAAAAGTATTAATCATAAATTGTGCAGGTGGTGATAATTAGCTAAAACACGATTTATAACTAATATAAACACCAATCCATATATATATATATATATATATATATACTATATATATATATATATATATATATATATATATATATATATAAACAAATTGATTTCTACGTGACTATTAATACTACTATCATATTTACAGGCTTTATATAAATTATAAACTAATCATTGAAAAGGTATCAAATACGATCGATTAAGTATACCGGATTCCTCTGTATCGAGTATTTCTCAAATTCTGCCCACAAATTTTGCCGTGGTCTGAGATCGAATACAGGCATGTTTGCCTCGTAAATCTTTTACTTAATCCCAAATGCTACTATTTCGCAAACCAAAATTTATACTGAAAATGGTGTGTATATTGTTATTTCGTTTAAATCAAGCTCGTAACACCGATTTGAATAAAAATATTTATAAAATCTTCACTCTGAACCGGAAAATTATTTAAGTATGAATTAAATTGGCTTCTGGATTACATCATTCATAAGAAATTCATAAAAGTGAATTATCGCATAACTGTACCTTATTTTTGAAACTATGACTAAAAAACATGCCTATTCAGAATTTTTGAAATAAAAGGAATTTAACATGTAATGGCATTCATTCCTGTATAAATTAAATCGTAATTACATTTGTGGCATTTTCAACTTATATCTTAAGTTAAATGTAAAATTGTCAAATTGAGCATTTATAGCAGAATTGGTTTAGTCTTTTTATTATTGACGAAAAATGTAGAATGTTATGCATTGAATGCCTCTGTGATTTTTCCTTTCAGTTTACTAATTATCTGTCAGCAGGCTATAAACGTTATTAATCAAATATTGCTAACAAACTGTGTCAATCCTCACTGCTTTTAATAGCTAAATCTTGGATCCATTAAAATAAAGTATAATATCTTACGTGAAAAGGTGAGATACAAGTATAGGCTGGTAGGACCCTTGCGTGCAGTCAAATTTTCAGTCTCAGTCTGCACCAATATCCAACGATTCCTTGTGGTGAGCATATTACTACATCGTCTTTTCTGGCTTTCTAAAATACGCGCGTGTGCGTTTTGACACAACTCGTCTATCATAGCGAGACGAGGAAACTTGCAACTGAGCTCCTCCTGACTTTTTACGTCTCCTTCAAATTCCAAGTCGTGTAGCCCATTTTGCTTTATATTCAAATAAACAGCATGCACATTATTCTCCATGTTGCAGCCTATCTCATACTGATGACCTAGTGATTTTTCTGTGAACGGTATTATCGTTTTCAAATGTTCTTCATCTAGAGAATATTGTGAATCTGTCCTTTCGAACAATTGGTTCGAATTGACAACTTGATGTGTTCCTATGTAAAAGAATATATAAATTAGGCAGAAAGGAATATGTTGATATCAAGATTATAATAAAAAATTGCTAATGTATTCTATTCAATAAATTCTCTCATGGTGATCACAGATTATTATTTACAGTATTATATATATATATATATATATATATATATATATATATATATATATATATAGCCACCAACTTACAGGGGTTTAGATAATCGAATGCATATTTAACAGATATTACGCCATTAATGGCATAAACCATGTTTACATACACATTCTTTAAGAGGATTAAATAAAATAATGTTTTACGATGCAGAAAAATCAAGGATAATATTGAAAAGCCAGGAAAGCTATAAATGGATTTGATCCGCTATTTTACTCCATTTTCGGTTTTCTGTATTAAAAGTATAACACCAAAAAGTTTTTTTTGTATATTGATACGAAACATAAACGAATCCAGATATTTACAATTAATACTTTCAAAAAGGATCTAAAGGAAAGATATTAGAGAAGAAATCAAGATAAGGCACAATAAATTAATATTTAGAATTGCTCTGCATGAGAGTCGAATCAGGCATAGTTTGGGTAAGGGTTGTACATCTTGTCTTCTACATTCTTCAAGACAAGCAATGCATATATATATATATATATATATATATATATATATATATATATATATATAAATATATAATGTTTCTGGTTTGAATTCCCTTTTTGGCAAATTCCGTCTATTACTTGATGAGTTCCCAATAAGGACGAAACCGGTCTACTGGATAAATTGCCTTTTCTACAGATGCAATATTAGTTTATACTAGCAATATATGTATAATTAAAATCCTGTTATCAAGATGAAGTGCAAATTAGAATCCGCAAACTGCATGATGTCTGTTGTATTGCAAAAAATCGGTTCAGGCTGGTTAGAATATCATGGCTAAAGAAATTAAAAATAGATTGCACAAGATCGAAGGACTAACAACAATATATTCCTTAAACTTGCGTGTAGTATTCAGCATAAGTGGCGCAATGTATAGAGTTGCAGTCTCTGAATATAAATTGCCCGATTCGAGCTCTGTTCGTGTCAAATTATAGATAGTGCTTAAACAGTTCCCAACGTGGACGAAACCTATCTCCTGTATGAATTTCATTGCTATTTGATGCAATTTTGAGTTTATACTGTCATCGTGCTATACGACTTCATTTAAATATATTTACTCTTTATAATATACATTGTGTTTGAATTTTACACAGTGTATTATTTTATGAAGAGAAAATACATTCTAAAGCGAAGTTTATGCTTATTGATATAATGCCAGTTATATTTTCGCTTATTACTAAACTACGTATTATAATCTATCATTAATATAAATAGCATATATATATATATATATATATATATATATATATATTCATTGTACCCTTTTTATGTGCAAAAACAAAAAGAAATTTTATCAGATATAAGAAAATTTTTTCTTTCGCATGGTCTTCTCAAATATCTACTCATGAACATATCTTTATATATAAATTGGAAAGCAAAACAAGATAGAAATATGTGAACATAGAGAGAATGTGAAAAATAGAAACCAATCAAATTGCGTGCGTCACATCCAGTTCAAGCTCAATGCTTGTACGTGCTTCTTCTGCTTACATAAATCCAGCTGCAATTTGTTTATCCATAAGGCTTCGTATGTGGCTAGCTCCCTTTTGTTTTTACATTTATTAATTACTTTGAATGCTACGTCTGGAGAACATACGTGCGATGTTTCGATGATGTGTTGCGCAATAGCAGACATGTATTCACCATTTGATTTAAAACAGGCGTTCAAGTTGCAATGTTCTCTCATTCGAGTAATTAACCGTCTAGTCGATCGGCCTACGTAAGTTGATCGACAACTTGCGCATTTATATTGGTAAAAAATATTAGATATCGACATTAACGGCTGTTTCTCTTTGATTGCTGGTAAAGGCAAGTGTGTTACCCTAAATAACAATCGCAGTTTGGCTGCATTAAATGTACGTGTCAATGCTGCTTCAACTTTCTTTTGTGCCATTCGGGAAACTGCATCCCCTTTAAATGGGATGTTCAGGTAGACTGTTTTCTTTTCTGGCCCATAATACGTCTGTTTCTGGTTAATTCCCCTTTTAATAATTGATTCAATTAATTGTCTGGGATAGCCATTAGACATTAAATGGTTAATTGCTTTATTATATTCATTTTCTTTAGAATCTTGACTAACCAACCTGTCAATTCTTGAAAAGCAACCACGAACTGTTGATAATTTATATTAAAATGGCACAAAACTGCTGTAATGCAAATACTGTGCAGACCATGTTGGTTTATGGTAAATTTTTCTGTTTAATTTACCGTTTGTTTCTTTCTTTAATAGTACATCTAGGAAAGGCAGACAGTCACCTTTCTCGTGCTCTGACGTGAAGCCGATATTCTTATGTGCTTTGTTGAAACTTTGAAACAATGTTCGTGATTGCGACCTGTTCTTAAGTACAAGAAATATATCATCCACGTACCGTATATATTGAGCACATTTACTTATGTCACTCTTTAATGGTGTATTTTCTAGGTGCCCTAGAAAAATCTCAGCCAACACTGGAGATAAGGGGCTTCCCATTGCAACACCATCAGTCTGTATGTAGATGCTTCCATTAAAACGAAATCGTACGTCTTTCGTGTATAATAAGATAAGCTTGCGTAGAGTGTTACCTGGCACCGGCGATGGTTCTACCGCATTGACTATAATGTCAATGGTTTCATCAATTGGAACATTTGTAAACAAAGACGTAACATTAAAAGATACCGTAATCTTGTTTTTAACATTTATATCTTGAATTTTGTTTACAAACTCAAACGAATCGGCAACACATCATCGAAACAACGCACGTATGTTCTCCAGACGTAGCATTCAAAGTAATTACTAAATGCAAAAACAAAAGAGAGCTAGCCACATACGAAGCCTTATGGATAAACAAATTGCAGCCGGATTTATGTAAGCAGAAGAAGCACGTACAAGCATTGAGCCTGAACTGGGTGTGACGCACGCAATTTGATTGGTTTATATTTTTTCACTCTCTCTATGTTCACATATTTCTATCTTATTTTGCTTTCCAATTTATATATAAAGATATGTTCATTAGTAAATATTTGAGAAGACCACGCGAAAGAAAATTTTCTTATATCTGATAAAATTTCTTTTTGTTTTTGCACACAGGAAGGATACAATGAATTTTATTAAAGCTCGCAATTCAAAAGAATATATATATATATATATATATATATATACCTTATTTTTCTAATCTTGTAAATAAATTTGGACTCTACGCGCGCGGTTTGAAATGGCTCCAATTTTGTTGCATACCGAAATTGAGAAAATCGTTGCGGACCTTCAGAAATCTATGAAAGTGCTGAAGGAAGAGAACAGCCTTATTAAAAATAGAATTTCTATATTGGAAACTGACGTTGATGTGTATGCTGCGAAATTGGAGCTAGCGGAAGAGAAAAATGAAACTTTAAGCGCGCAAAGTGTAGAGTTGACGGAAGTGCTACATGTGAAGATAGATAAATTACAGATAGATGTTCAGCTTTGGGTAGAGTTGACTGATATATCAGCAGAAGACGATACGCCAATCAAAAATAAAACATCAGGCGAAGAAATGCTAAATATATTAGCGATTGAAGTCCTGGCTAGGAATAGCAAACAAAACCAACTTATTCTATTTAATCTTTACGAGAATGCTGACGTAAAAGTCGTTGAGAAATTAAACTTTTTGATCAAGGACGCGACAAAAGCTGATATTGCTAAATATTATAGGGTGGGCAAACTGTCTGATCGTCCAAGACGTATGTGGTAAAATTATCAAAAAGGCCAACGAATATGCATGTTGAAGCCATCAATAAAAAGAAAGGTGAGAACCCTAATTTTCATAGCATATTTATTGGACGTGACAAAACATTTCTTGAACGGAAATTGGCAAAAGCGAAAAAGCTAAAGAACAATCAGGAGCGGAAACCGTCTACTTTAGATCACACTAATATAAGGAATTCATCAAATGAAATAAAATTATCATGAAACGCCGTATCTTTACTTTATGTTGTGGACAGTGGGGGGAGGAGAAGTATAGCCTCAAAATCCAGCAAAAGAACAATAAAGAAACCAACAAAGTTGAACCAGTAAAAGCCTATAACTGTTTAGATAAGTCGTGTACTAAATATACTTTATTTTATGCCAACTTTAGAAGTGTTAAGAACTAAAACTTTTCGCTGTGTAATTTTGTAATAAGTAATGAATTTGATTTTATAATATTATCTGAAACTTGGCTCAACAAGGACATTGAAAACCACGAATTTGACAATCCTCACTATTCTTTATTTAGAAAAGACAGATCGCTGGATAAAAAAGGTGGAGGACTACTCATTTATTGTAAATCTGTATTAAATACGAAAATTTTACATACTAGTGAAAATAATGCTATCATTGATTTTTATCTAGAAAAATCGATAATCTGATCTTAACCGCGGTTTACAGACCGCCGTATGCTAGTTTATATGATGATCAAACATTTACCAAATTTTTTCAATCTATTTTTGACTTTCATGGTTATAATGTCGTAGTAGGTGATTTTAATAAGCCACATGACTGTGCAATAATCTTTTTTTTTCTAATCATGATCTCAAGCAGATTATAAAGGAACCAACTAGAGGTTTGGAATGCTTAGATCATGTATATTTAGAAATTGAAACGGTGAAATCACACAGTTATGATGTTGTAAACTATTTTAAAGTATTAGATCACAAAAACATTAGTTTACAACGGAGCATCTTGAGTAGCAAAACAATGAAAATAAATTTTGAAAATGCACACGTGCAATGTTCCAGAATCAACTGGAATCTTTTTAGAGAGTTAAGCATATTGATTGATTATGAAAGTTTTTATATCATGAACACTGATGATTTTATTTCATCTGTTTCAACATTATTATCTGATATATTTCAGGCATCTACGTTTACGGTTATTATACCGAAGCGAATCAATAGGAAATTATTTAAACTAAGGTTTAAACGAGATAATATAATGAAGTGTAATCTTATCAATAGTATTAAAAAATTGAGGCTAGATTTGATTGATAAAGAAACTAATTCATCACTGTTGCTAAGTCAAAGTTCAGAAATAATTATTTTGGCCAAACTGAAGAGTAATCCTAGACTAGGAAAGAAACTCCTCACAGAATACAGTAAATATAAGGAGAAATTAACGCTTATATTACCTGTGGATTAAACTGAGTATGAATTTCTCTGTGAATTGGGTGAAGTATATGGCAATTTGATTTATACTACACAGAATGAAAGCAATTTCAAGGATCTACCTGATTCTTTGGGTGACCAGGAACCAGGACTTGCTATTGACAGTGATGCATTGATAAAATTAATGTTAAAAATAAAATCAAAAAAACAAAAAGGTCATCTTGGTATATCGATTGATAACCTACTTCAATTAACTTTAACTTTAATGAATGCGCTCTGCGATTTTATAAATAGAATTTTGAAGAATGGGAAATTACCAATCGATATTCTAACGATAGCAGCTAAACCGTTGCCAAACGTAAGTAAGCCAACGCGCGCCAATGATTAAAGACTAATCTCTATTATCCCTTCGTTTTTTTAAGATAAAAGAACGATTGATACTAGATCATTTAGAACGTATGTGGCCGGCTGATTTTGATATATGTCAACATGGCTGTACAAATGATGGATCGACAACTACTAATATGCTTTCAATGTGGAAAAATGTAATTATATTAGATGAGAAAAAGTTAGATGCATCAATTGTGTTTATAGATATCTCAAAAGCTTTTGACTCTATATCTTTTGATGCTATTTTGAATGCGATTAATTTATTGAATATTGATACGAATATTTTCGGATTACTTAGATACTATTTATATAATCGAAGAATGAATATTCAAGTAAATGATTTGATATCAAAATCGAAAAGAGTAACAAGTGGAATTCCACAGGGATCAAGTTTGGGGCCAATTTTATTTAAAATCGTATTTGCACATTTGGAAACTAAGATACTTAACGGTCGAGTTTGCAAATTCGCTGATGATTTAAAAATAATCTTTCCAATTGATCCAAGAAATGTCGAATTCTCCAAAAATAACGTGACACTAGATTTGTATGATTTAAGTAGATATTTGATAACACTGGGGCTGAGAATAAACAGTTAAAAGGCGAGAGCTTTAAAAAACGTAACAGAACAGAGTTTAATTATGTTTATTTTCATGATGCTATGATTAATGATGTTTTTGAGATTAAACTTATGCAAGAAATTAAGGATTTAGGCATAACTATTCAATGTACAGCCTCTGCTGAGAGACACATTGAAAAGATAGTAAGCAGTGCCAAGAACAGATAGGCACTAATAAATAGAAATATCATATCGAATGGTACAAAATTTAAAATGTATATAATATGGATTAGACCAATACTAGAATATGCTGCCGCTAGTTGGAATCCATTAAAAAAGGTGGTTTCCAATAAGATAGAAGCAGTACAAAGAAAGGTTGTGAGACAAACAAGCCGTATCTCCTGCACTATATACGCCACTAGATTACAGTTTGTAACACTGCAAACTTTATGGTTTTAGAGGATATATGATATGCTATTTACATTTGAAGGTAAATATTTCCGATAGTTCAATTATGTAAGTTCGAAAAGTTGAATTGCACCTCTCCCGGCAAATAAGTACATGCAACATCTTGAGTAAACAATCCTGAAAAACATTACTTTACAAAAGTTATTAAGATATTCTACCATTATTCTTTCCAAACGCAACATACACAGCTTAATTCATGTGAAAAGGCAATGAAGGTGATTCAGAAATCAAATTCACTCACGAGTTTGAAAAAGGCTACACGCTTCTCTTTTTGAACATTAGACTCACTCAAAAAGAAAATGGTGATTTTACTCTGACATTACATAGAAATTCTACATTTACTAGACGATAGATAGATATCAATGAAGAGCTAGGCTACATACGGAAACGTATCCTAATAAAAAAATACTCGGAATAGATCGTAGATGTCAACATCAGACCACGTCTGATTCGTACTACATAGGGTACCAACAAAATGTTTGTATAAACATAACATTTAGAGGCGATCTATGAGGCTCAATTATACCAGGGTCATTAACTCGAATCATTGAAGCGAAATTTTTAGTGAAAAATTTAACAACATAGTCAGTTTACAGAATCATGTGATTGAATGCCAAGAATATATTTACAATTTCATTCGATTCTTTCATAGTCATGTTTATATGGGGTAGCATACATTTTTGACTTACAAAAAAGCGACTTATTAGCAGATTCCACCAACATTTACCGCAGAAGTTGATAGAAAATATTCTGGCACCTTCGGAAAAATTACCTATATCCGTGCACAAATTTGAAACGAGGCATCCAAACAATTTGTCAAATTTATCAATTCTACACATATCAAGGTCTGATAAATCATTAAACATATAAAAAACGCTTTGTACAGAAAAACTAGTACTTAAACTTAACGTACAAAAGTTAAACGAACATAATATTTTATTAAACTTCTCGCGAATCCCTTAGACTGTCAACAAATTTCTTGCTTCACGGTGAACCCAAAAACCCATTAAAAGAGTACCAACAAACATTTGATCGGATCAGTAAAAAACTGAATTGAAATGAGTTGCAAAATCTGGTTAATATCAACACTACCAATTTATGAAATAGCTCAGAATTATGGGTGATCATCACTGCAATGTTTATGTAATATGTAGTTAAGTATTTCTTAAATGAAGCGGCTTTCATCAATTATAAATATATTTTTTCGTCCTAAAGTTTTATATAAGGATAATAAATGTGAAATATATTAAATCCTCTGCAAATATGTAGATTAGCTAGATGTATGCGGAATTTAAATCAATACACAGAATTGAACCACCAATTTTAAAAAATATTCATTAGAAATAAGCTGCAAATGCGTAGTTTTTTTAAACATTTTCTGTTTACTTATGACAAACATTCAAAAAATAACAGGTTGTTTGTAGTGACATTGTAGAATATTTAAATTAATCGCTTTACAAATACCGTTGCTTTTTTAATTATAATTGCGTCGATACTTTTCTAACGAAATTGGTATCAGAGATGTGCCCAAACTTCTTCTTGATGTTTATTGATTGATATTTAAATTTGAATGAAAAAGAAAACCCTTGCGCGTTGTTGTCATCTTTAAATTCTAATACGCAAATTTCTGCTGCGAGATGATTAATGGCACTCGTAGGTCGGTAAAATCTTTAAAGATTTACATTTCCAGGTGCATAGATTTTGCTGAAACTTGATTGATGGGTTCTAAATTATCCCGTCGCTCTGAATCCGTTCAACATTAAATTAGTTCAGGAACAATTTCTGAAAAACTAATTGTGGACTCCTTCCGAGTGATGGGACAAGTGAGAACCCCTGAATCAATTGTCAACAAAATTTGTGCACCTATTGAGGAATATAGACGAATCAAGATTGGTATACACGACTATCAATATGGTTTTCTTATACCTACTCTATAAATGGCACTTTACACATATTTGTGTATATGTTGCTGTGTGCGTGGGGTGGGGGGATGTGTATATTTTCGTGTATACATGTGAGTATTAGAGAATAGGTATTAAGACCGAATATTAGGGCAGAGAGTAAAAATACTGTGAAAGTAAAATAAATGTAAATATACATGTCTTGAATAAGGATACCCCATTTGCCATATGTTGTATTTTAATGTGAATATTGTGTCAACCCTGAAGATGGGAATGGAAATGAAGTCGTAAAAATTCGGAAAACAATTCGTAAAATCTGGTTTCAACGTAATTTTCAAACAAACAGCTGATTCGCGGCTTCATAGTGCAAGGACAATTGATAACCCATAAATCAATGCAAACATAAACTGTGCACCTGAAAACGTAAAGGATTCAAGATTTTACCGAACTACTAGTGTTATCAATTGTCCCGCACAAGTAAAATGCCGAAAAAAACAATAATCAACAGCACTGCCCAAGGAAAAAAAAATTAAAGAAGATGAAAAATTGGTGTAAATATTTTATAAAAATATAAATCACTTAATAAGGGAAATCTGCACGCAAAATGAGAGTACTGATTTACTCCGCTTCAATAACTCAGAATCTTATCGCCGCATTAGCGTCTCTATTCTATTATACATCGTTATGTTTTACGAGAAGAAATGCAAATTATGACGACTTGGACCCAAATTGGAGATAAAATGAGCGAAAACTTTATTTGTAGGTTAATTGTTGGAATACGGCCATCTGTGTGCTTACTGTGCCTTTGTCGAGGTGGATATCGAGTAGAATGAGACGCCGTGTTGACTGGGTACTGAGCAAGGTATTCTGCCCGTCTTCACCTAGCAGCTGCAACTTTTTGTTCGAAAAGTGAACGGAAAAATTGAATTACTGCGAATAGGAAACACTATATATGCTTTCTGCTTAACATTGCTAGCTAATTAGATTTATGATACAAAATTGATTCATTTTTAAATAATTATTATTCAAATTTCATTAGACTTCGTGAACAAAAGCGCCAGGATATTCCATTACATATAAATTGCAAATGATGTAGAATTTGGTTCAACACGAGAAAATGCTGAAATAAATGCAAGTAAGTATTTTTTGATTGAAAGAAGGAAGACAGGAGCTTGCACCTTAAAAATTAATTTCTAAAGAAATATATTGTTCCTATCAAGATTAAGGTTAAATTCCAGCATCGTAACATTAAATGAAAAGAATTTTTTTTAGACTCTCACACTGAGATCTGCTATAAAGTAACAGATAAATTTTCTAGTTTACAATAGACCAATTTATCTTGGATTGATCTGAAATTGTTTGCATATAAATATTTCAAAGTATTTCTATATATGTTCCCAAAAGAAATTGACACTCATCAGGTAGATCGTCTTGGTCCTTATTGGCATCATATCAAGAACTTTCCTGAATTGCAGGGACGTAATTTTAAACAAGAGAATATTTGATTTTGAATGTGAAAAATTATTCACTGCGCAACTCAAACAGTAAGTTGTTAACTCAAGGAAATTTGTACGTAGACCACAGCTTAGGTGGCCCTGTGGGGAATAAGGAAGTTTAGCTCAATTGGTGTAGTGCATGAGCTGCCATACTCCGAAGTTAATTTGCTCACACATATAACTCATAATTAGTTTCCATTACATACTTCGTTACTATTTCATTGGAAATTATAAAATTTCACTTTTTAATTGGGTACGTATCCACAATAAATTTTGCACTGACAGCTTATAGTAAAGAAAACCATTCGTAGTAAATTCCAATACCGATGTGTTTAGAACAATATATAAACTTAAAATGAAATGAATTTACAAAGATAGTATTTATAATTATTATTGCGAACAACACCGCTGGTGAAAATAGCGTGACGGCTGCAAAATCGATGTAATAGCCCAAAACGTAATAAATCACTTTGTATTAATCGTATGGCCGTTTATTAATTTTACTATAAATTAAACATTGCTAAGTTGTTCGTATTGTCCAAGAGATGCTTAGAAAATACAAATGTCACACAATAAAATAAAAAAAACTTTTAAATGGTTCATAATTGATAATTTTAGATATTGATAATTTTAGCTAAAATCTGTCACATAACTTCGAGTGTAAAATTAACGAAAGGAGCAGTTATAGTTTATATTAATGATATTTTTGTATAACAAAGAAATTAAATTAAATCCATCAAAAGTACCAGCGATTTATCAAATACACCGTAGCCAGGCATTTAGATGGACATCACAAGGCATTAGCTTTCATGACCTAAGCAACAGCTTGTGTAGGTTTGCGGGGACGAACATTGGTTTTTAGCAGAGCAAAGCACGCGAATCGAAACAAAAATGACCAGAGAGGTCGATCGAAATATCTTCCATGAAATACAAAGGCGAAAATTTAATATTAATGAATGATTCGAATATATTTCAACAAAAACAGATATTTATATAATTTGGGTGCGTAGAACTTATATTTCTAGAATTGTGTTAGATATTGCGCGTCTAAGGACAAATTATTTCAAAATGACCCAGAAGTATACACCATAGTCGGCATGGACAATTGGTATAATCTCATACACACATGCGTTTCTTGCAAACGGGTGACTCATCAGTAGGTAAAGATATTACGTCCTATGACCACTATATATTTGTGTGAGAAATGTGGGACAACTTGACGGTAAAATCTCCCATACAAATGTGTATAAAATTAATAGAGGAGTTAATTATACATAGTCTTCGATAATTCGACTTCAAAGTTAACTCAATATATATATATATATATATATATATATATATATATATATATATATATATATATATATATAATATATATGCCAAGCATGTAAAGTGTACCAACAATATGAATGTTGTGTCAGTATCTAATATCAACACTAGGGTTCCAAAAAATGTAACTGGTACCAAAACAATGGATATCAAGGTATGCGAAATTTCACCAAAACATGATAATTACAATAACATCTAGACACATGTTATTCCAGTAAATCCTTACTATCTGGCCTCGATCCATACCAATTATTACATTTCGCGGTAATCATGTTATCATTCATTTAAATATAGAACAGTAAGATACTGTTTGAAGCTGTTATATGCAATGGTTCGTTGGGCATTGGCACCTATTAACAAATTAGTGCGAATAGCGCGAAAATGATAAACTGTAGTCAGCATGAACGAAAGGTATAATCTCATGCACACATGCGTTTTGTGCTGACGGGTGAACCATCAGTAGGCGGTCATATTACGCCCTATGTCAACTATGTATTCGTGTGAGAAATGTGGGACAATTGGACGGTAAAATAATCTATACGAATGTGCATAAAATCAGCAGTGAAGTTATTGCCTAATCGGTTCATGGCACCCTCACAATTGATTTCAATTTATGCTAAATTTCATCACAAACGCGAATTATAACTACATCCGAATACTTGTTACTCCACCAAATTCATACATTCTGACTTTGATTGACAACAGTTACCTTTTTTCCAGGTAATCAGGGCATAATTCAATGAAATATATAATAGTTATACACTGCCTTTTGTGGAAATATATATATTTAAGTGTGCATTAACAAATTAATTCAAATAGGACCAAAAGGATAAACCAAAGTCAGATTTAACGGTAGGTATAATCTAACGTAAACATTGGTTTTGTGCATACTGGTGATTCATCAGTAGGAGTCAGTAAAACGCCCTATACCCAATATATATCTTGTCAAGGAATGCGGAATATTTGGACGGAATAACATCCCATACGAGATTTATTCAAACAGTAATCGGGTAAAAATCATGTTAAGTCCTCCATAAGGCACTGTCAGAGTCAACTCACAATAAATAATTTATTCTGAGCCAGCAAATGCTACGTAAACAAAAGATTTTGAAATATGTCAAATTTCTTTAAAAAATTAAAAATTACACCAGCATATACATACAATGCAAACTTCATGGATATCAGTCACCACCACACGCATAAGCAATGATTGTTTAATTGTTTGCATTTTTATAGTGCAGAGAACTATCAGTTATAATGAATGCAGTAGTTAACTTTAATTGCATAAATATTGTTTTTAAACGCTAGTGTTACTAAGAAGATAGCTAATGTTTTTATATTTGGAATGCATATTATAATTACCTATGTATAACTAAAGTACCAAAAATTATTCTATATCGAAAATTAATATGTCACAATGATTTGAATCGTTACCGTTTAATTCTGACGCTTGATTTAATTTATCGTTAATGCAATATGAATCCGAACCAGCAAAAAGTCTGGCCAGTTTAGCATCTATTGATTCGAGCATTTCAATATCTTCAATTTTTTCTGCATTGATGTATTTCCCATTTATTTTCTGCACGTTATTATTATTTTCATCCAGATTGCTGCTTAGAGTAAGATTATCATCTTGATCGGTGATGTTATCTGTCTTAGTATCAATAATTTTATCATTCTCGGCGGTCCCGCGCGCATTAATTGTTAAACACGCGGAGCGTTCATGTGAAGAATGTCTATATTGCTCAGGTGAATCACAGTTTAGTGATTTAACCATTGATTCCATCACTAGAGTTGCATCGGTCTGGTCAAAACTCTTCTCTGCATTAACTCTGACGAGTAAATTTGTGCACGTTGCATTGTCTATGTGGTATTCAGCACCAGTGCAATTATATTTATAGTAATTATTTTCACCGAAATTTTCATCCTTGACATAATCAGAATTTTTACATGTTTCACAGCAAGAAGGAACTTTGGATTGATTCTGATTGAGTGGCTGTGATATACCCTCGCAAACTCGATCCGAAGTTCCTGTGCTAAAGCCGGTATATCGAGGCGGCGTCTGGCCAACTGATAAAATCATAGCCAATACTGTGCTTTGCGGCAGTAATTCCAATTCCACCTAAAAATTATTAAAAATGCTAAATATCCTGATATGCGCATGTTAGTATGATTGACGCAGGTGTAATTATGTGAGTAATTTACGTTGAAATAACCATATACAGATGTTTCAAGAGTACATGAATGTAATTTTAAAAATGTATTGTTTTTTTAAATCTGCAAATGGAATATTTTTCTTGTCCGCAATTTGTATATGACCAAATTTTTCATGGGCATTTTGTAAAACCATCTCAACCAATAAAGTGTAAGGCACTTTCTCCTATTTATAAGCGAAAGTGCGACATAAATAGGAGGTGAATATATTTGGTTCATGTTTTTAGAAAATATTTATTATAACATGATTATATGAACTAATTGCTGTTTGTGACTAAGTTTTAGACACCGTTTTTTATGAAAATAGATGCGAACAAATAAAAAAAGTGCATACTCGGAAACTCAATATATACTTAAATATTAAACGAACATTGGTTGCGCGGGTGGTGATAACAATTACTATAATCACTTCTGCGATATTAATAATAATAATAATAATAATAATAATAATAATACTAATAATAAAAATAATAATAATAATAATAATAATAATTGAAATAATAATAATAATAATAACAAATAATAATAATAATAATAATAATAATAATAATAATAATAATAATAATAATAATAATAATAATAATAATAATAATCCTAAAATTTATACCATTATTGCGACTAATAAACGACTTTAAATTTTTAACACTACCTGCAGTACTTAAATAAATAATATTAATTTTAATAATTTCACATTCTTTTAGGGTTGAAATATAAGTGCGAAACATAACTTTAGGCTTTTATTCAAATTAACATGTTACTTCTATTCAATTTAACCGATATGAGGTAAATGAATTCAAATTTTACCGCAATTTCACAGCTTATTCGGAACTAGATCGAGCTATTAAATCAACTTGTTTTTAAGAATGTAATTGATACTTTTCTTAAGCTTATTATTTTTTGTTTCATTAAATTTCTTTCAGTCTAAATATTTCTTCTGATCACCTATTTCTACGAAAGAGAATGACTAAAATGTTCATTTTTTAAATGAATTTACAATATTCGATAAAACAAGCCTTTTTAGCATTATAGTTAAATAACTGCTAAATTTAACGCCTGCTCTATTTACGAAATTGACAGCACCAATAATTGATAAATGGAAATTAGAATCAATTCTTTCAAATATTCAAGAAAATGCATAAGAAGCACATTCGCAATTGCAAATAAAGAAAACTAATGAGACTAGCAGATAATAGATTATGTTCATATGTTACGAAATTTCTGTTTTACAGTTAAAACAGTTATAACTTTTCTTTTGGCGACATAAAATTGAATATAAGTGTTTGACCTCATATTTATATTAACCAGGAGTTCTCTATTAAAAAACATAGAATAGGTTTCGACAATACTATTTAAGAATATAAATTGAAAAGCAAAACAAGATAGAAATATGTAAACACATGTGTGAAAAACGGAAATCAACCAATTGCGTGCGTTTTTTCACACTCTCTCTGTGTGTTTACATATTTCAATCTTGTTTTGCTTTCCAATATAAATATAAATTGAATTGCATTTAAATCTGTGTCTCTCCATGCGTTATTTTGAAATGGATGCTCAAAGTTTTACCAATACTTTTTCAAATTTGTGATATTTCTTCAAGTGTCTTATTATAATGAAAGGTAAACAATGTTAGTGACTGCTGATAAAATTTACCTGAGCATCAGCCGATCTAACGGCCTGGCCCAGTCGACGTCCTGAATGACGTTCGTGGACAACAACGCCGTCCAGATGTTTGAAACGTTTTAATAATGCCTGACACTGCATACTCCAGGCGTTCATTTTTCCTTGAGAAGCTGTGCAGAACAGTTGCTTAAACTGGAAAACAAAATTTAGGTTAAAAATGTACTACGATACACGTAATGTGGATGAAGATAGCGATTTTCATCTCGAAGAAAAATATATATGAGTACATAGAATGATTTTAAAATGCTTGGCAAACATATGCACATAATTAATGAGTATGTCTCTCCACGTAAAATAAAAATTGTATTTGCAGTTTATTCGGATTTAAAGGCCAACTGTACTTTTGGTACGCAGTTACCAAAGATGCAATCTCTTAGAAATAAATTAAATCATTGTTAAAAATCGTCTTAATTTTTTCGCATTCAAATATGTCAAATTTAGGCAGATTTTTCCATACAGCTTAATGTATAGACTAGTTCCTTTCATCTTAATAAGGCGTTATTTATTTGGCAGTAGGTGTGGCGAAATGAAAAATGTAAAACATAATAATTTGTTAGTGCCCCAATTCTATTAATCATGTGATTTACAGAATCGTCATTACACATAAAAAAAATTAAAGAATGAAATAATTCAATAATTTGCAACGAATATTAAGCAATTGCTCGCATTAAAAGCACATTAACTTTCTTCCTGTGTCATCCAGAATACATAAATAATAACTGGTGCTAAATGTAAAACACAGGTTAAATTTTGATTTACCATTCTACCGAGTCTCTGTTTAACCAAGTATATTAGTTCAAGATAAATTTATAAACATGTTAGTCTATATGCGCAAAATAAATGTATACTTATTCATAATAAAATCTAGTATTATTCAACAATAAACGTTTGCGCGGGTGGTGGTAACAATTCTTTAAATCAAGTTTGCGAGCTTGAAGTAAACACCAATCCCATTGTATTTAACCAGTCGTCGAACAACATAACAAAACCACCGCCAGCCGCAACGCACTGACGCGTTTCGACCTTCCTTGATCATCATCAGTGTACGACGGCAAACTGACTATCGAGGATCAAACCGCAGTGAATATACACGGAAATGAAATTTAGATATGCGGCTCTTACATCTAGCAGTTTCGCATACATTAAACTTGACTGGAAATGTCGGCTGCACAATTTCTATGGAGTCACGAACATAAACTGTTTGTAGCTTTTGCCACATATACATATTAAGGCAATACAATTTAACAATAGTATTATTTAATTTTGTAATAGGTATTACGCTCCAAACCCTTTGTACATCGCGTTGAAAATATGAGTCAATTAGAAACTTTCTGACGAAATCTATATTTAGCTTAGGACGTAGTTACGTCTCCAACTGATGAGCCGCCTAAACGTTCGAAACTTAATTGATATCACATTTTGTATTCCTGTTTACTTTGGAATATTCGTTTGATCCTATTTGGAAAGATGTGTTACTTAATAAGCAATTCTTAATACCTAATTGCCTATAAGCTGGCCTTGTGCAATAAAGAATATAAATCTTTAAGACTGGATTATTGTCCATAAGTAAAAAATGTATAAATGTACTTTTGTAAAATGATGGAGTTCAATTTTACTTATATTATCGCATTTTTTATCTGCAAACTTTATCTGGATATCTATCGATTTCATAAAATGCATTAACTCGTTTTTGTCATGAAAAAGCAGTTGTATATTTAAATGGTAGTTGATTTGATAAAATTCATGCCGGAAAAATCACTTTTTATTATAATGTGAACGGGTTTACATTTTATTGATTGGGTAAGAAGTAATGTTAACAGTTACTGGAAAAAATAAGAAGTCGATTCCTTGGGTATTTATTCTTTGAATGACAAAAGTATGTGAGAGTGGTTCCATTTCGCTTGATATTATTTTATATGATACTGATGCCTGAGATGTCTCTACTGACACATTAATCAAATTAATTTTCGCAACTTTATTGCATAATCCGCTATTGCGTGTATTAAACGTAGTTCTTCGATGTACTTTGATGATGACCATGGAAGGTCGAAACTCGTCAGTGCGTTGCAACTGGCGGAAGTTTTGATATGCTGTTCGACAAATGGTTAAATATAATGGGATCGGTGTTTACTTCAAGCTCGCAAACTTGACTTAAAGAATTGTTACCACCACCTGCGCAATTAATTATTGTTTAATTTTATTTCATAAGACCGATATGTGAACTTTTAGAAACACAGCAGATTTTTCCAAATTGAAGCTTTGTTTATGCCAACCCAAAAGATTTTTCTGAAACAGTGGGACAAAATTTTATACAAAAGAAATTACGTAATACTATCTGATGACCTTTTTATATTTACTTTTTGGAATCGCTTAATTTTATATTAAAGCTTTTTGCTTCTACACAGTTAATTAAAGTTTTTTTCTAATAATTTAAATCAAGATTTCGAACTTGATATTTAAAAAATTGCATGTAATTTATTATTTTTGTTTCTTCCACCTGAACTTCAGCAGAGAATCATTTACCACAAAGGATGTTTGTCTATACACCAAATTTTGCAGCTATCGCATGCATTAATGAGATGTTGGTGTCATTGTTATTACACTAGCTCGAAATTTTATAATACATTTAAAGACAGCAATTCAATGTTTTGTTTAATTATAAATATTTATTCTTAGTTGAAATATTCTCGGCGTCACAAATATACTAAAAATTGCATCGAAAAAATCAATATATATTAACAATACGTTTAGGTTGAATAAAGCGATTTTAAAATTATGTAGAAAATATAATAAAATTGTTTAATAAATAGTTTTAAAATAATTGCTCTGAATTAGGTTAATCAAAGTTTTGATACTATCTGCAATCCCATTTAGTATAAACTAAGCATTGCATAATGTAAAAAAGGAAATTCAGCCAGTAGACTGGTTTCGTCCATATCGGAAACTCATCACGTACTGTCCAGGATTGGCCGAGGATAGAATGTGCAGCGTTCCCAATGTGGACCAAACCGGTCTAATAGATGAATTGTCTTTTCTACATTATAAAATGCTTAGTTTATACTATCAAATCCATTTAAAAATGTGTTTGATGTTTAGATCATGATCGCAACCTTGAATAAAGTAATTTTTATCATTGCCCGCACGACCAATGTTCGTTTCATTATATAACTGCCCTAAATTACTGAATAATTTAAATAATACATTAATTTATTTGTAAAATATTTTAAATTAATATCTTGTCAGTTCGCCGATAATAAGGAGAGATAATTTACAGTTAAAATTTAAAAAAATTTAAATTCTGCAAAATACACCATTTTATATTAAAATAGTTTTAGAACCGTCCTTGTGAAATTTATTAGCAGCAATTGACAAAAATTTATAAATATAATAAATTATAGCTTTAACCAAAAAATACTGATGGTAAAATGATGTTACTTCCAGTAGGTATCAGTTTTTAACAAACTATCTTCACAAGTGACATTGTTGTGTATGCCAGAAACTAACGTAATATTAGAAGGCATAAAGTATTACTTTTAAGTTTTCCGTTTAATTCTTACCGCACTGTTACATCAGGTAAAAATTAGAGTTCATGTATACTACTATACGCAATTATCTTACGATACAGTTACAAATAATTGGGCGTTAATGCCAAAATTACAAATAATATAAAGAATAGATCAATGCCCTGCATATCTATGTAAAAACGTATGGGCAGTTTGCATGTTTTTTTGTCGGAAAAGCTTTATGCTGGTGTACAAGTTAACACAAACAAAGTGAACTTATTGAACTTTATTCAAGAATAAACTGTGTAACAATTAAAATAAAGCAGTAGGAATGCATTTCTGAAATATATTTTAACTAATTAAATTTCATTTAGTAATACATATAATCCATTCACATACAAATTCACCATGTATATATAAAGGTCTGACAAAGTATTAAAAATCGATATTCAATCAATCAATATACCTGATCTCTATTTCTTTGTTTAGGTACCTATGAGATTATACGTCATCCGTAACAAATAAGAAAAAATCTGGTAAACAATTATTCTTTGCTAACTCGAACTGTCACCTTTCTATTTTTTGTTGGCGAAAGCTAGCTTATTTGCTTTGATTTACAAGGTTGTGCAGTTTTAGAAACAGATTAATTCGTCTAATTCTAGAATGATATGCTAATGTTTTTTTATGAAAAACTTGTAATGACTAATATTTGCCTGTATTAATTGCTTATTTAAGACCTATAAGAAAATCCACCAGTCGACTATAAGCCCTCTATAACTGTTGTAAAAAAGTATTATGAATATCAGCATTAGACCTGTCACTTTAAAATTTCACTATAAGATGCTCGAAGTTAAAGCATGCAAACCATGTATAATAAACGCCAAAATTGTAACATGGTCCAAATACATTATATAGGATATATTTAAACAACATTTAGAACAACATAATCGGAACAGAATAAAAGACTTAAGCTCCTAGCTAGGAAGAACATTAGTTATGTAAACATACTAAGTAAACGATTACAAATTAAATGATGGAAAAGTCTGTCCAATCCACAGAATGGAACATAGATGGAAACGACTTTATCTTCCATAAATTTTGTAATCGATTTTGGCTTTTATAATTTAAATATCAGAAAATCATGGTAGTAAGATCATACGCTGAATTCACATTCAAAGTAATGTCTCCAACTACCAATACATTTTAAATAAAAATTTTCATTTCTTTCTCAATTGCTTTAAGCATTATGTTTGGTAAAATTGGCTCTTCTGTAATGGTTTAAAAGAAGAGATCGGGAACTCTTCAACACATGTAACCTCTTTAAGCAAATAATTGTTGGTAATTAAGTCACAGCTAAATGACAATAATTTTTCTCTCTCAGTGTACCTGCGCGAACGACACAACAACATTGTTAGTACAAAAAAAAAGATTGTTACTTTTGATTATTATGATGATGACAATATTTCTCATGATGATGAGTCTGGTAATACGATGAATGATTATGACGATGGCGTTGATTATGTTTGTGTTTATGATAGTAGTAGCAATAAAATGATTTATAATATTGACTATGATGACGATAATGTTAATGGAATGGATGACAAAGATGATGAGAATGACGGTACTGAAGATGAGATTAATTAATATGATGATGATGATAAAAATAATAACTATGGCGTTTCTGATACTGAAGATGATAGTAAACAAATTGGTGGTGAACATGCTGATAAGTAAGTTGCTTATAATGATTTTTACGATAGTAATGATGCTTTTGGTATTGTTAAATTTAACAATAATGTTGATTTCGTTGTAAATAATTATTATGCTGATGATGATATTAATGATGAGGTTTATGATGATGGTAATGACGATAATGAAAATGATTAGGATGATGATGGTGAAACCGATGGCGTTGAAGATGTTAGTCAAATATCAACCATGCCCTTTTTAGTTCTAAGATGAATATTATAATAATGTGGATGACGATGATGAAAGTGATGATGATGTTAATGATCAGCATGAACATAAAAATTTTTATAATATTGATGAATATGAAACCGATGTTTTTGATAACGATAATGGTGATGATCATGTAAACGATGTTCCTGAGGCTGCTGGTGATCTAGATGATGATAATGCGGACGATTATGGCGATAATGAAAATAATGATGATGATAATGATTATGATGATGAGGATGATAATGATGATGATTATTATGATTGACTTATAAGGATTACGCTGAAGTGATGAGATCATATTGGTGGATAAATATTATGTTAATTATAATTGTGAAACGGTTTGAAATGAGGCTAATGATGAAGATTATGATTTTCATCATGATGATGACGATAATTATTATAATTCAGTGATTACAATGCTAAAGATGATGATTTTGATGACGTTGACCTTAACGATTTCAGTGAGAAGCGTTTTAATAGATAATATGCCTATAAGGCTGATAAAAACGAAGGTAATGATAATGGGGCTGAAATTGTCGAAATTAATAAGTTTACTCGGGATGTAAATAATAGTGCTGTGCTGATGATGATGTTGATGAAAAGATCAATAATTATATCAAAAATTATTTCAATGATCATAATAAAAACGAAGATGATGATGAGAATGATTAAGATGATTATGATTAAAATGAAGATGATGAATTTCAGCAAAAGGATGACATTGGAAATACTCAGTTAGATGATGATAATAATGATGTCACTAATGATGATGTCGACAATAATTACGATGATAATTTTGATGGTGATGATGGTTATAACAATGCAGTAAATATGACAACGGTGATAGCCATAATAATGATGAGATGCATAAATATTCTCACAAATACGTTGAAGGATTTTCGGATGATTCCGACGATGGAGTTCATTATGGCGATATATTTGATGATAATAAAGTTGTTGGTGTTCCTCTTGGACATGATGGAAATGATAATTTCATGATCTTGATAGTGACGGTATCAATAATCATGCTTATGTAATGAGGTTTTTAGTGACAATGATGGTAATGTTGATGATGATAATGATTAGGATTATTATGACGTAAATAAAATTTGTTTTTTATTATGCTGATGTTTATGATAATTAGGATGATGATAACGAGGTTGACGACGACAAATAGATGGATAATGATGATGAAAATACTAATGATGAGAATAATTACGATGTTGATAATGATGGAAAAGGTGATAATAATTCTGGTGGTAAAAATTACGATTGTAATGATCGGTTAGATGATGATGAGGATATTGATGACGAACATGAGTACGTTGATGATGACGAAGATAGTAATCATAATACTCATGGCGATAAAGTTCATGTTATTGATGTTTAATTGTTGATGGCTAAAACGATGATGTTGATGTTGTTGCTGCCGATGATGATAGTAAGGATTTTGATGATTATGTATAAAATTTTGAGAATGATGTTGACAATGATGATAGCTATGATGATAAATAGGATGATGCCAACGATCTGTTGATGTTAATGATCGTGATGATGATGTAAATGATAATATCAGTGATCATTCTGGTGATAAAGATAATGATACAGCTGATATAATTGTCATGATAATGGTGAAGATAATGATGATAGTAGTGATGAGGACGTTGATGAGGTTGATGAAAATGAGGTAGATAATTAAGATGACGATGCGGGCGGTGAGGATGATGGGGATAAATCTGATGATATTGATGGCGATTTTAAAAATTTTGGCAAAGACATCAATGCTGGCAATGATGATTATTATAATGATAATGGTAATTCGCATAATAATTAGGATTATGTTGCTGCACTTGGGTACGTTAATAATGCTGAAAAATATTATGATGACTGACTATGATGACGGTGGCGCCAACTGTGATGTTAATAAAAGGGATGGTTATGATGCAGATGTTGATGTAATTTTTGATTGAGCAGATGATGAAGTTTACTTAAAAGTGATAAAATACTGATTATTATGCTAATTATTAACATTAGACTGACGAGAATTTTAATGACAACAATGGTGCACCTGGTGATTATGATAAAGTTGTCGTTGATGGATATGCTTATTATGAAGACACTCATAATAATGATGACGATGGCGATAGGAATGATAATGAATTAAGTTATAATGATGATAATGAAGTTGTTGATGATGAGGCTGATGATGGAGATGATGACGATGATGTTGGTGATAATTATGATGTTCGTGACGATAATGTTGTTGATGATAATGATGATAATAATTATGATGGTGTTGGTTGTGATGATGATTTTGTTGATTATGATGATGATGATGTTGGTGATAATGATGATTTTGATAATAATGATGGTGACGTTGGTGACGATGATGTTTATAATAATGATGATGATGTTTATGATGATGATGATGTTGTTGATGGTGATGAGGAGGATGTTTCAATTAATAACGAGTATGGTGATACTGGTGATGTTCATTTTTATATTCATAATGACAACTCTCAGGATTCTAATGATGTCGTTGCTGAAAGTATTGACGTTGATGATAACGATGACAATGACTATGTTACTGTGGATTTTTATGTTTAAAATTGGTGATTATGCTGAAATCTTTGATTATGTAAATGAAATTAATAATGAAGAGGTTGGCGAAGATGATGTTGATAAATATCAAGATGAGTATGATGATGATAACGAGAATGATTTTGAAGATTTGGGTGACGAGGATGATGATTATGTCCATAAATTTGATGATGACGATGTTAATCTTAATGGTCAAATTGATGAAGATTTTTTATGATAATAATGATAATGAGGAATATGACACTTATGGTGATAATATTGATGATGACTATGATGAAAATAATGGCGCTGGTGATTATGATGGCGATGACTGCGCTTATGCTAATGTCGATATTGATGATGATTATGTTGTTAACAATAAGTTTGTTGCCCATTATGTTAATGATGATATGGATCAATATGATAACGATATAGATAAACATTTAGATTATTTGAATGGTAATGACGGTAAAGATTGTATCAATAAGGATTATGACAATTTTAACTGTGTTAATGATGCTGATGATTATAGAGATGTGGATTTTGATGATTATACTATCAATGGTGATAATGTAGAAAAATAAATTTGTGTTTACTATGATAATGATAAAGCTGATGCTGATTATGATAACGATCTTCAAAGTTGGGATGATGACAACGATGTTAGAGATGATAATTTTGATTATGATGCTGCTGATAAGTAATATGATTTGAATGATGAAAAAGATCATGAGGTAGAACATAATGATATCGATCGTGATGCTGGCAGTGTAAACAATGTAAAAGAGATATATGATGTGTTCATTTTAATGTTGATCATGATGTTGACAATAATAGAGTTGTTGATTATGATGGCGATGAATGTAATTATGTTGATGATAATGACGACGTTGACAATTAAGAAAATGCGGTTTTTGGTGACGTTGATAATGATTATAGTGTTTTTTTTATGATGATGTAGGTAATGATGATAATAATTATGATGATCAAATTGTTAACGATGTAAATAATCATTTAGATGATGTGAATTGTGATGACATTAAAGATTTTGTCTATGATGATTATGATATTGTTGATGAAGTTAATGTTGTTTTTGAGTATATAGATGTTGTTAATTATGATTATGATAAATTTGTTGCCAATGTGAATGAAGATAATGATATTGACGTTTAAGATAAAAAATAACGATCATTATGATTATGATAAAGGTGATGGTGACGATGCTGAAGGCGATGGTTATGACGAGAACAATGGTTAGAATGATGATGATGATGATAATTATCATTATTATGATGATAATCATGTATCTTAAAATCATGGTGGTACAAAAATCATGATGGGGTTGATGCCAAATATAATGATAAAAATTGGTTAATACTAATGCAAATAATGTTTATTGTGTACATAGTATTGATGTTGATGATGCTGATAATGTTGAGGATGATGATGATGATGTTAATGATGATGATGATGGAATTTATGATAATGCTGATGTTGATTATGGTAATGAGAGTAATATCGTTGATGATGATGACGAAATCGTTGAGGATGACTGTGATTAGTATGAACATGATGACGAAAATGATGAAGACGATGATGTTAATGATGATGATGATGTTTTTGTTGTTGTTGATGATGATGATGATGCTTACGTTAATAATAGTTTCAATAAAAATGATGATAAATTTTATAATGACGATGATTGTAAGAATGAGGGTAATTATGAATAAGATGAAAACTATGATTCTGCCAAGGGTGATCATTATTCTAATGACGATAATTTTGATGCTGCTGATATGAATAATAGTGAGGAATATTTGGACTCTAATAATTATTTTAGAGATGGTGATGTCTTTAACAGTGAAGGTAAATATGACTACTATGGTGTTACTGATGATTTTAACGATGATAATGGTAATAGTTATGATTTTAATGATAATAGTGCTGATGATAACGATGATGGAATTAACGATGATGACGATGATGATTATTTATCAATTCTATCACGACACACTAGGCTCTTGCTTTTATCACCAATCCATGGGTCATTGCCAAACCTAAATTCATCAACTGCGGTCAAACTCGCATGATTAACAGTTAAGTTGCTTCAACCAATTCTTGATCGAAAAACTAAAATGTGGCGGAAATTTAATTTACCTAGCAAATGTAAAAAAATAAGCATTTAAAACTTTTCTGGAATGACGCATAGGTAGAAAATATATAATTTAGAAATTTAATCTGTCATAGCCCTCGAATTCTGCTTCAGTTCACAAACAGATTTTAAATATTTTAGAATAGGTAATATCAATCGAATTGTACTGATTTGTTCTTGCAAAATTAGAATACTGTAGATTAAGCGTTAAGATTGAAAAATCAGATATCAATTCTTAACACTAATTGTTTTGATGCGGTCAAGACCATTACATTTTTGCATCTTTCGCTATATTTAAATATGTTTGACGATCGATCAGCCTTATTTTGCTCGGGTGGTGACTACTTTTCTTCAAATAAAGTTTAAAAGACTAAGATAAACATAAATCTAATTAAATCTGACCAATTGCAATACATAATAGAACCAGTGTCAATAAAACATACTGACTCACTTCGGACTTCTGTAGTCATTATAAAATTACGAAGGCTAAAAATTCCACTAGGATCAATAGCAATACATATATATAGAAAGTAAAAGTTGATATGCTGCTCTTATATCTAGCAGTCTTCCACACCTTGTATTATAAAATAAATTTAGCTGCACAACAAGTTTTCACTTGTGTATTAGGTTTTGCGCACCTAGTAACAAATTATTTCAAATTGGACCAGAATGATAGGACAATGCCAGTCTGAAAGGAAGGTATAAGCTCATGTACACATTCGTTTCTTGCTTACTGACGACTCATCAGAAGAAGCCGGTATTACGCACTATACCCACTTTATATTTGTGTGAGGAATGTGGGAAAATGAAATCTCTCATAAATTATTTCACTATTCAACTTCAAAGACAGCTCACTATATATAATATATACCGAGCCTTGAAAGGGTACCAACAATATGTCAATTGAGTCAGTACATGAAACCAACACTATGGTTGCCGAAAAGGAACATGGTATCAACATTAATGTTTACATTTCTGGTCCTATTTGAACTAATTCGTTACTATGTACGCAACACCTTATGCATAGTTGCATAAATATTAGCTCTCCCCAACAATCAGTGCCTAATAATTTTTCAGTTTTAGCTACATGCGTATAATTTATGCAAATAATAAACCATTGATTAAACGAGCGATGCTAACAATTGTTTGATTCAAGTTTGTGTACATAAGCTGCACACCAATAAAATTTAATTGAATTTGGAGCTGCTGCTCTGCTTTCAATCTCCAGGATAACTATCAGTGCATGACTGTAACCTGATCAACATATATTATCACGCAATTCATACACAAGGTACAAAAAATAAGAAGCGAGACTAGCTTTATATAAATTATTTTCAATTCTTATTTTCAGTTCTGCAAATTTGATTAAAGCAGCTTTGGACACAACTCGCGCAATCACTGTTCTAGCTGTCAAAAGATGAAAAATTGTCACGTTTGTAAATACATGGAAATTATGCAGCCAAACTATTCAATTATGCACAATGTATGCGGATTTACTAGTTGTATCTCTGCTTTCCATCATTAAATTTATGTGCAAATTCGATCCTCGTAAACCAGGTTGCTATAGTAGTCTTATGTTCATAAAGCAAGTTCAAAGTAAGTCAGCATGTCCAAGTGATAACAGTTTTACCTTGTATCCGTATTATTCTACCCGTATAGCATCACTTGCAAATGTGTGACAAATCCTACAATATTTGAAATTGTACGGCCAAAATTTCTACTCATGCACAATTTACTCCAAACGACTAAGGATGAATAAAGTATCGGTTATGTCTTACTACATATATATATATGTATATATATATATATATATATATATATATATATATATATATATGACGCAATACGATGCTCGTTAGTCAGGTTTCTATCCAGCACTGAATGTGACCATAGAAGGCGAAAGCCATAAGTTTGATTTTTGTTAGTTCTGATGTTTTTTAGTGACAGGTCAAGAAATAATGGGATTCGTGCAAAGTTGACTTTACACCTCGTTGTTACGACTACTTTATGTTATAAAATTTACGCGTGCAATGCAAGCATCAGTAAGGCTTTGGAAATGACCGCGTAGAAATTGTACGGCCAAATTTCCATTGTAAAATGTAATCCAGATGACTGAGGATGAATAACGTATCGATTAGCTCTTACCACTAATTTTTATGACGCAATTCGATGCTCGCCAATCAATTTTCTGTCGAGCACAGACTGTGTCCATAGAATTAAACGAACATTGGTTGCGCGGGTGGTGATAACAATTATTATAATCAAGGTTGCGGTCGTGATATAAACACCTGACCCATTAATTACTTACATATGTCAGTATAAACTAAGAATTGTATAGTGTAGAAAAGGCAATTCATCCAGTAGACCGGTTTCGTCCTCATTGGGAACTCATCCTGTACTGGCCAGAATTTGCCGCGGATTTCGAAGCAGACGTGCCCAGGTTCTAGTCCTGTCCGCGGCAAATTCTGGCCAATACATGATGAGTTCCCAAAAAGGACGAAACCGGTCTTCTGGATGAATTGCCTTTTCTACACTTTACAATTCTTAGTTTACACTGACATATGTAAGTAATTAATGGGTCCAGTATTTATATCAAGACCGCAACCTTGATTATAATAATTGTTTCCATAGAAGGCTGAAATGCGAAAGTGTCTCGTAGTAATTTGAGTTAATTTTCGTGGCGGGTCACGCAATAATTGGATTCGTGGAAAGTTAACTTTAAAAATAGTTTTCACGACCACTCTATTTTATAATTTGTACACTTTCTATGCAAGCTTCAGCAGTGTTGTGTTCGTGACGCGTAGAAATTTTGCAATACGTGAGAGACTACTGATGTTACTAATAGCAACCGTAATTTTCGATATTTTATTTACACATTGTGCTTTGATCAACCTTAGTCAGTTTGCATCGTGCCTAATGGATTCCCGTAGAAGGTCCATGCGTTAATATTTGTTATTATCACAGTCAAGCAATGTTGTGAACTATGTAACAATATATATATATATATATATATATATATATAGAAATACGATTTTTATCAATATTGTTTTCTTACTCATCAATATATATAAAAACCATACTTTATTATGTGTACAAGCATATGTTATAAAAATTATGATCATTTAAAAATTATTAGCTCTAAATTGGTCAATTTTTCAGGTAAATCTAGTAAAGAAACAGCGCAGCTGCTTGTGATAAACTTGAATTAGACAAAGCCCATCAGTCAGGATTTTCCATCAGTAGTAGTCAATCGCCGTACAAAATGTAAACTGTTTTAGATCCTAGGATGATATGGCCGTAGTCTCAACACATTTTCATAGAGTTTATCGACGATCAGCAAAACCAACATAAGGTTATGTATATATTATATATACATATATATATATATATATATATATATATATATATATATATATATATATATATATAATATGTTTCAAAATTAAATTTTGATGGACTGGAACGAAACCTCATTAACCTAGTCCAGTTAAGAACCTTTGATTCTATTTACAAGAAAATCGCACATTCAAATTTGTGATATTCTTAAAGACATCCGTTTTTATTCAGAATAATATTTGAGACATAACTCTAAAATGTGATTAATTTGTTACTATGTGCGTCACACCTAATACACAATTAGCTCTCAGCAACAACCGGTATTAACCATCTAACTTTCCGGCAACCATAGTGTTGGTATCGGGTACTGACATAATAGACATAATGTTGGTACCCTTTACAGGCACTGTATATATATTTTATATAATGAGTTGACTTTCAAGACGCATTGTTGAAGATTTTGTATGAAGTTAGTTTCACTACTGCAGGTTTACACATTCGTATAGGAGATTGTACCGTCCAAATGTCCCACATTCCTCACCCAAATATGCAGTGGATATAGGGCGAATTACCGGCTCCTACTAATGAGCCGTCAATAAGCACGAAACGAATGTGCACTTGAGATTATAACTTCCGTTCAAACTGACATTGTTTTACCCTTCTTGTCACAACTGAAATAATTTATTATTAGGTGTTCAACACCAAATACACAAATGCATATGTATTATCTCACAACAGCAAACGTTATCTAATCTTGCCTTACAGCAACAGTTAAATAAATCGTTTTTAATCTATGTTCTATGCCTATTTGTGATCGATACTTAGAATTACTTTGTATTATCTTTTACGAACCAGAATTAAATCATATTTTATTAACAAGTCAAATTTTCTTTTTTCCATAAAATCAATTATGTTTATTTTCGCAAAATAAATAATATTATTAATAAATATACTGCAGAAGCCATTAATTCATCTTCATATATTTCCTCTTTCGGTAAGCTTGCATAGGAATACAATAAAAGGCACAATTTGTCTTTACGCACAATAAATAATAGAATTATATTTAAAACACACACACACATATATATATATATATATATATATATATATATATATATATATAATAAGATCTATAGATTTATACCTTGTTTAAAGCTAATTATTTCATTACTAAGACCATGTAAATTCTGTCATTTTATTTAAAAATTAATTCAAAATATTACTTGCAAATACTATACTTCTTTCAAATGGAAACTTTGCGAACAACAGGGTTTAGAAAAATGTCAGTGAAAGTTTTAATAATTATGTAATTGCCAAACTTAAATAAAGTGTATATTATATGTTAACTAAAATCATAAAGTAAATCGGAACTACCCACATTGGGACAGAAAAAAATATTACGAGAAGTACTCAACAAAGTCACTGATGAAATTGAGATTTAATTTTCCATAGACATCAAAAGATTTAGGTTACCTCAAAAAGAATATATTTAAAAATTTGGTGTATAGAAATGGAAATATATAAAATGAATTTTGAATTTAGTCTTGAGCTTTTTTCAAAAATTTTAATTCTAAGTTTTTTGGCTTCATTCTAAATTAATTTAAATTCGTAATTTCAAAATATTTAGATACATCGTATATTCCAGCATAAATCTATAAAC
The DNA here is from genome assembly GCA_029291075.1 of Eudiplozoon nipponicum. NCBI lineage: Eukaryota > Metazoa > Platyhelminthes > Monogenea > Mazocraeidea > Diplozoidae > Eudiplozoon > Eudiplozoon nipponicum. The sequence continues at coordinate 54,571 of JAQBSW010001670.1, forward strand.
AGGAAGATACATGCAGTATGATAAAAAGTAGGCCATTTTCTTTTCTTCCGAACTCATCTTCACCGACGTTCTGATGCTTTATACGATCACTGTTTAAAAGTATATGTGATTAATTATGATTAAAAACCTTCAATCTACAACAAAAAACTGGAGCTGGAAACGCATATAACAACTCATGCACACACACACACACACACACACACACACACGAAACAACTACTTGGCATTTCCTTTTTTTAAATAATGTACCAACTTCGTTTGCTCAATTACTTCAGCCTTAAGGTTTTTGCGTAAAACAGCTTTCGCTGTGCACAATTCGCTTTCACTTTATGGTTTTGAACACCAATTAGAAATTCTTACAGTTTTTGAGTTTGATTTTTTAAAAGTTTATTATGAACTTCTGTAAAAACGTTCTTCCAATTTTACAGCTGATTTTAACTCGAAATGTTCACGAATTCACTTCATTAGTAATCGGTCAGTCTGACTTACGTAGCGCACTGAGCAGCTATTGCATAATTATAAATAAACAATTTTGGGCTGTTCGGTTGAAAGGAGCTTATTATTTACATTTTCGTTAAGCAGGCTTCTTCAGACGTTAATTATGCATCTGGAATGTCAATAATTTTTTTTCATTTTTCAAATCCGTGTTGTGGATGTTGCGTGACTTTTAAATGTATAATGAGAAATATCATTTAAGATTTGAGTGCGGCTTCATTGATATTCATGTGTGTTCACAATTCGTGCTTGCTTCAATAAAATTTTCGGTAAACTCGTTTTGAAGAGACGTCAGTTCCTGGCAATTAAATTCTTTACAAAAGATTTTCTTTATTTTCTAGAATGAATTTATAAATAAATTTCTCTTTTTGGGAAATTGAAATAACGCTGTGTTAATGTATGTATTATCTTTTCAAGTTTAAATTCCTTACGCCTATTCCAGTTTAATTATAAATGTGTCAAAGAAACAGACATTTTAAGGATGAGGTTATTTTTCTCGAAATTCGACTGCTTATGATGGTCAACTTTATTTAAATAATTAAACATTTCATTTTTTCTATATTCTTATTTATGATTCTTCAAATGTCATAAGCATAACTGCGAAATGTATGGCAGAATTCTTTTAAATTATAGGTTATAATTTTGATATTTATTAACGCATCATGTAAGTACAAACTAATGGACTCAATTACGGGCTGCCCATCGTTACTCTATCGGCTTCAGTGAAATATCTATCATTGAAAGAATAGTTTCCAACTTAATTTAACTTATGGAAGAGTTTTCAAGATGACTTATAGATATAAGGAATGATGGGTAATTAGTGCCGCTGAGCGTATAGCTCAAATATTTTTTTTAACAGAGATGCTTGTACATATAAATTTGACGCCGACTGAAATCAATATTTTACGCCTGAAATTGCTCTATTTGGCTATAGATACTAAATCATAAGTGACACGAAAACATATATTTCACATTTAAATCTATGCTGGCTATAGGATTTTTTTTAGTTATCCTATAGTGTGCGCTATGGAATGTTGATCATTAACTTTATTGGTATTATTTGCAGCAAGGTACATTTTTCAACTGATTTTTTTTAAATTTGGCATATCGTGCATTCTGAATGAGTGTCCCTCTTAAGTAATATGTCTAACTAGATTGCTTTCTTTCGTGGTCTCAAACGCATCGGTTCCTTTTGATCTATCCATTTAACAGTTGAATAATTCAACTGTCTCGAATAGCTATTACACTAAGGATGGATTTTACTTAATTATATTCGTCGTCTTTTAAATCTGGACTAACTAATCTGTCAATACATCTAATACAGACTCAGACTGTTAATAATTTATATTTAAAAGGCAGAAAACTATTCTAACATTAATTTGGTAGACGATGCAATTTTTTTAAATTTATTGCGCGGGTGGTGGTAACAATGCTTTAAATCAAGTTTTCGAGCTTGAAGTAAACACCAATCCCATTGTATTTAACCAGTCGTCAAATCAACTTTATATATATATATATATATATATATATATATATATCAAAATATATATATGCAATGCGGTTTGATCCTCGCTAGTCAGTTTGCTGTCGTAATCTGATGATGATCATGGAAGGTTGAAACGCGTCAGTGCGTGCTATTGGCGGTAGTTTTGTTATGTTGTTCGACGACTGGTTAATTACAATAGGATTGGTGTTTACTTCAAGCTCAAAAACTTGATTTAAAGAATTATTTTGATATTTTAATGCGATTTCTTAACACATTAAAGCAGTATTCTTTATTCCGAATTGTTTTTGAGCACTAGGAAAATGTCACCAACGTAGCCTATACAACGTGAAAAATCATTAATGCATTAATTTAGTGGCTTATTCTGAAGATGTTTTAACAAATTTTCGCTAACACTGAGATCGGGGCGTTCACTTGTCATATCAACAACCTGCTTATGCATACTTCCATTATGACGACCCTGTACATTTATCGTGTATAGAAAAATAATTTTTGTAGAATATGACCTGTGACCGGAGATGGTAATAAGTTCATGCCAATTGCCTGAACTATAATGTCAATATTGTTTTCGAAAGATCGAAGATTATATCATAGCTTATTTCCAGTGTTTTTTAGTATGAATGATGTTGAAGCTTTTGGAGGAAGGTGACGAATCAGTTTCTAGCCAGCACGAACAAGAACTTAATGCGTACTTGTAAATGAGGACCAATCGGATCTTTGCAAAACTGATAGGCAAAATCTACTACCCACGAAAGTAAACCGTGAATACTATAAATTTGTGAACAAGAATGCGATATCCGAAGTCATCATAATTCAAATTTTAACATTAATATCTTAAAAATAATAAAGGTTCGGTGCTGAATATTTTATTAGTAATTTACGCAACGGTTACAATATACGGACTAGAAATTTATCCAATGCTGGGATAGGCGAATTGGTCTCATGGGACAATCGTTCCTGTCCGTTTCCTGTAGACCTTAATTTTTTGGAATAGATGATCCAATAGGTGTAAACTACTGTGCACCCACCTTAGAAATTAAGTGGGCGACGATGAAGACGTTAACTTACTTTGTTAATTCCGTTTAACATTTTTTAATTCACCTGATATATCCGCCAGACTTACAAACTTTTTGTTATCATTTTTGAATATTGTCTATTATATTAACGCCTTTATTTTTATCATCGCCTTTCATTTTGATCTCAACATTTCTGTAATCGTGACATCATTTAACGCAATGCCTAGTAGTTATATATTCTCGTTTGCAGACAATGGATATACGCGCAATTACGTATGTTTTAGCATACCAATTACCAAGTTAATTCAAACAAGAATGGAGAGATAATACAAATTAAATTTGAAGAAAATTGTTATAACATGCGTACATAGTTTTTGTGCTTACTGGCTACTCATCCATGGAAGTCAGCATTTCGCCTAGTACCCATTGTATATTTGGTCAATAAATGTTGAACAGTATTACGCTTCAATCTCATATACGTATTTCAAGTGAATTATCAGTCGAGGTACTATTCTCTAAAACCTTTGCCAAGTGAAAGTATGTACCTACTCAGGTCGTTAATATCCAATGTTATGATATTCTTAGAAATAGTAATGTTATTTGAGAAATTTGGAAAGAAAATTCTTATACCATTGACAAATTTGTAGACTTGGCCCTTGATTAACACATTCTTCACTTTTAAAAATCTGATTTTAAATAGTATCAAGTTAAAAATAAGAACCTTTTGATACTTCGGTCGTCATTTTTAACATTCTTGATTGGGTTTTGCCTACTTGAATGACCATACTTATGTTATATAAATAATAGTTTTTAAGTATTTACCCATAATCATCATCATAATAGAATCAAATGATAAACAGTCAAACGCTTTTGAGGTATCGATGATGACAATAATTTCATCTACATATTTTGATCAAAAGCATTGATATTATTCCACATCGTTGGGTGTATGTGAATTTCGTACGTACTTTCGTAAATCCATGCTGGCTTTTATCAAAGTCTGGATGGAAAATAGAATCAAATACGCTTAATATTACCCGTTTCTTTTTCGTCAAGAATAAAGGTAGCGTTGAAATTAATCTATAGTCGTTGGTATTATTTGTTTTTCTAACCTCTGAATAACGAGTGCAGAGTTTGTTTCCCACATCTCTTAAATGAAAAAAATCAACTTCACTATTCTTTTTTGCTCTTGATACACATAACGGATAAAATTATTTCCCAAAAATCAGTCATATTAATCATTTTATTACAATCATATTTATGTTGATCTACGAGCCTCTTGGTAATACTTGCAACATTCATATTTCAACAATGATTATATAAAATATTATATCGTAGGAAATATTATTGGATGTTGGTGTGAAATAAATTACCTTTAATTTGAATTAATAATAGGATAACGCTATTAATGTGCATCAAGATTTCATTTATTAAATAGTTTCTATTAGCAATGATTGATAATGTATTACACTATTCATTCTGACTTCATTGTCCAGTAACTTAATTCTATTTTTTATTTATTTGATTATTTGTTTACAAATAGTAGGTTTAGTTCAAATAGTGTCATGGAAAAACGTATAAAACATTTCAAATTACAATTAATAAGAGCTAATTTATAATTCCATCTAAAACATAAAATGTATAATATTTTACTGTGAAAAAATGATTTTTCGAGTTTTACTGATTTAAAACATTTAGAAAATAATCAAAATAATAAAAATGATGATTATATTTCTTGTTATTATTTAGGAAATTATTGCTAAAACCATAAACGATAGAAAGGTTTTAATGAGGATTTCAATTTTAAGCTAAGAGATAAGTGAAATAAACTCCGCAGAAGAATAAGCATTCCGTTCACTATCATTAACGTTTAAATAGAAATAATTAATTGTTTCAGGACACTAGTAAAGAGAAGAAAACACCACAATTAAGCCATGTTAACTGTATTTTACTTAGTGAAATCTTAAAAGTGTTCATAACCCGTTTTCTTTTATGCATAACAAATTACGTGAACCGCCCATGCTAATGGAACCTTTACCTTATGCACTATATAGATGCAATCAATAAATAGAAGAACAGGAAATGCCTCTTTCCATCAAACTAAAATACTTGACTTTCTGGTAATCTTTTGGAGATAACCAATAAAGTAATAAGAGTTTATACAAACATCAATAATAATAATAATAATAATAATAATAATAATAATAATAATAATAATAATAATAATGCAATAATAATAATAATAATAATAATAAAATATAATAATAATAATAATAATAATAATAATAATAATAATAATAATAATAATAATAATAAATAAAAATAAAATAATAATAATAATAATAACGTTGGGAAAGAAGGCCTCAATTAGCGAATTTTTCCAAGGTGTTTACGTAGTAAATCTTTCGCGTTATCGTCATTTAATTGATTTATTATCCTACAATGAACAATAAAATGTTCAACGTATGCTATGTATTATCCTATTTACTCTTCAATTACACTTATAAATGATCCTGTATAACTTATACTAAAATACACAGTAACGAACTATATCGTGAATTTTAATAAGAATTGTCAAAATTTTGAGCTAAATCAGTTTTATTTTTTAAAGTAAACAATGATAAAAGGAGTTAAAATTGCTCTTTTTACAAATGAAGCTAATACCATTAAGCCTCAATAGTTTAAGTGGGACATTTCAATTTATATTAGCAAAAATTTTCCGGTATTTACGAAAAATTTTCCATGTTACTATATCACATTTCAAAGTTGAGATATATATTAACGCAAAATATGATAGCATTTCTTGATGATTTATAGAGCAAATCAGTTAGTCATTAATAAGATAACGCATTTTAATTTTAAAATAAAAGAGGAAAACAGCAGATAATCTCGACTTCGATTCCCATTTTGCATCATGTATGTGTAATTTGTTCAGTCAATTACGAAGTAAAAAGAGCTTTGCAATTTGAACGTTGGTTACAAATGTAATGGTGATCATAAAACCGCAATTGTGCAACATATATTGATTACTGCAAATCAAAAATATTCAACGTCACATATGCAAGCAGAACATGCATACACAAAATTTGAGCATGATTTAGATGTGATATGTGCAAACGACTGTACGTTGGCCAACTTAAATCTCTCTTTCTGTTTCAATTTTATGTATGATTAGCCTTTCCAATATATATATATATATATATATATATATATATATATATATATATAATATATATATACATATATATATATAACACAAATATAATACCAATGTATATATATATATATATATATGTCTGTATAATTAAGCATTGTATAAGGAGAAAAGCCTATTCATTCAGTAGACCGGTTTCATCCTTATTGAAAACTCTTATGTACCTTCTAGAATTGGCCACGTAAATGGCACAAACTTAGGCAAGTCTGCTTCTCTGTTTGTGACTCTAAACACTGAGCCACCCTGCACATAATTTTTAGTTAAATACTTACTATTATTTCTTGGTTAGACATTCCTTAAGGTGGAGCCTGTTTCCACCTAACTGCCCCAAATCTGTTATTATAGAACAGACACCACACAACAGGAGACATGATATTGATTTGAAAATTTATATTTAATTAATTGAACATTGGTTGCGCGGGATGTGAAAACGATTTATTAAATCAAGGTTGCGATCGCGATGCAAACACTTGTCCTATTATTAACATACATTTGTTTGTATGAACTAAACATTTTTTGATGGAGAAAAGGCAATTTATCCGGTAGGGCGTTTTAGTTTATGTACTGTCCAGAATTGGCGGCAGCTAGTACGCGAACCTGGAACGTCTGCTTCGGAGTTGGTTGATCTAATCACACAGCCATCTTTCCGCACGCTAAACACAATTTCAAGTTATAAACTAAATAATGTATTTGGGCTAGTTTTATCTTCAAGTAGAGCCTTTATGGCATTTCTTTCAAACAAAAGTAATACAAGTCACCCCAAAACTGTTATTGTAGATACCTTGCTACTTTGGGAAGTGAAATATATATATACAAATTCATTCGAGCCGGCTCACGATAAATCATGGAAGTATTAATTTCCATATGCCAAAAATGATAGCCTTATCATGATTATTTTTATCGACGGTAACTTCCAGGAGACGGGTTGGTAGATTATTGCGGAAATCATCTGGAATCATATGGCTATCTTTGATCTGGAATCACAATAAATTTTGAGTTTACATATATATATATATATATATATATATATATATATATATAGCAGTTTGTCTACATAATTTGTTAATATTATAATAAAGCTAATGTAATTATTAAACATGACAACTTATGCTCTTCTTTGAATCCCATTAGATGCATGTCAGAATTGTCGCGGACAGGATACAGTTAAGAGGACGTAAATTCGCTAATATGCGTCAGAAATGTTACTAAGGGATTGCAAACTTGTATTAAACTTGTTCTTGTGTCACAAATGTAAACAATGAAGACTGTCCATCGCAAAGAATAATTTCTTGTGCAAATAGACCACCTAAAAATAAATCGTTAGTAAAATAAACCAAATAATTTGCTAAACATATTCCATTGTAAGTTAATGGCAGCCGGATTTAAACAAAATTTCAGAAAAATATCGTAGTTTAAAACGCTATCCGCTGAATCGTTTTAAAATTTTCCTAACCGAGTTAGTGAATCGAGCGTAAGAGTGTTTAACTCGTAACGCCTTACAATTGACACTTTGTGGTCAACATAATAAAAGACCAACAGTATAAAACGTAATCTTGTTTAAATTCTAGTAAAATGTGACCAACAGTAGATTTTGTGTACGATGAAAACCATTATTAAATCAATTTGAAAGAGATATTTTGGTATTGCAATACCGTCAGCTTAGGCGTACTTTCCGTCTTGGACAAGGGAATCTCTATATGTGCAAGTAATTAAACTGCCCTCGGAGACGGCAACCTATTGATCTTTTATGGCCCACATATAACTATGAATATTTTATGAGATATAAAGCTGCAAACAACTAGTTATTAAATGCTTAAGTATTGGTGTGTTATTTTAAAACAGAACAGTGTATGTGTCTGGAATTAACTTTAGCGGGACCTGTAAAGGGTGAAGACAGCTACGCATCGCCATTTCTGCGATTAAAAGTAAATTTTTCTAAACACGCTGTTTGCCTAGATGCATTCGTTATCAAATCTGTATGCCTTTGAAATTTCGTAGATTAGGAAATTGCCTTGAGATAGGATTATCAGTCTTACCTTTACGTTCAAAATGTTTAGTTTGTAGAGCTATTGTCTTTTTATAATTATTGTTTTCTAGCCGAATTGAAATATGTAGGAAAATCGTTTGGTAGTTTATTAATTCATACATATAACTATAGTCTCCTGCCTCGGCTAATTTAATTATTTTAAATTATTTTTTATACGTCGCATTATATTTTGTAATAATTATAAACTTATTTGTAGTTAATCCTTATCCTTACAGATCACTACATTGACCACAACAACCTGACACCGTGTATAAATGAGGATTCGATTATTATTATTATAAATTATTTTTCAGATTCACGTGCATTAATTTAAAATATAATCGCTTACAAAAAGCCTTGTACGAAAAAATGTGAATCAAATTTAATTTACAATTACAAAATCGTCTCTATACATACACAGTAAAAATGAAATTTCTTATCGCCTACATTAAAGATTAGCCATTCGAAAGTAGGTGATGCTTTAGCCAGTAATGTGAGAAATAACTGTTACTAGTTTAAACTGTTTAAATACAATGGGATTAGAGCTTCCTTTAAGCTCGCAAGCCTGATTTCAAGAAATGTCATAACCAACGCACGTGGCGAAAGCTGCAGAAAGTTTATGTTCGTGACTGTACAGATATTTTACATCCGAACGTTCCAGTCAAGTACAATGTATGCAAGACTACTAGAGCCGCATATTTAAATTTGCCTTCAATATATATGCATTGTGGTTTGATCCTCGTTAATCAGTTTGCGGTCGTACTGTGATGATCATCATGGAAGGTTGAAACAGTTCAGTGCGTGTGACTGACGCTAGCTTTGTTATGTTGTTTAACTGGCTAAATATAATTGAATTTGTGCTTACTTAAGCTTGTAATCTTTATATCAAAAATAATTAAAATTAGCTTCGAATATAGATTAAAAGATATTAAGTAACATTTACTTACGAACTAGTAGACTTATCTGTTTGTATAAGATAAATAACATAGCAAGCATATCTAGCAAAAACCATGCTGTCCAGTCAAAATTTAATTATGAGATGAAGCTAACAGCCAATAAGCGTAAAATAAAATTTAGGTAAAGCTAAATATATATTTATAAAGTTCTATCAAAGAAATATTTAATGTTTTAGACATAATATATAAATAAAGAAACAAAGTAGTTCAAAGCTAAATATGGCAAACAAAGTATTAAATACAGACATCGTCCATAATAAGTACAGATAATAAAAGTAGGGACAAATTGATTTAAACAGAAAGCCTTTTAGAGGTCTAGTTATCAAAAGATAGAAGAGGAAAATACAGTACTTTAGATAGAGAATATTTGAAACATGTTTTTAAAATTGCAGTAATATTATTTGCATAGAAATCTGGAGCTTTTAGGAACAAAGGAAAAAGTCAAATGTTTTAATGAGTCATAAACTGACAAATGTCAAAATGAGCACATTTAATCGAATTTTTTTTTATTTTAATGCACAAACATTGTAATATATTTAAATTTTTAAATTATTAAAAATCCTTTGAAGAATTTTAATATCAATATTATCTTGACAAAATCTATAAATTCTTTAAATGAATTTATAATATCTTTATAATGAAACTTTTAAAATATGATATATTAATGCTTTCCATCATTCTACTAATTTTGAAATATTTTTAGATTGTTAAAACAATATTTTTTCGCTTAAATAATTTCACTGTTCACAAAACTAGTACTATTTTCAATATCAAAAACAATTTTATTTTAAATTAGATTATATCCGTCTGGAACGTTCACCACTTTAAGAGTTTTCCAACATTTATTGATATTAACGCAATTTTAAAAACTCAATGTACTACATTTCCTTCCTTGATATTAAAATGCATCGCAGCTTATTTATTCAAATATTGTCAGTCTATAAAGGAAAATCCACTTTCGTTAGAACGAACAAAGTTTAATTTTGCTATGCAAATAATAGATTGATGATCAAAATCGAACTATTGCTTCTGATCAAAATTTTCTTCATATTTTGATTTTGAACTAATTTAAATACAAAATATTTATTTTTCAGAAAATTAAATGTTTATTTTAGTAAATCAATTTCAATTTTATAGTATTTTACTTCAAAAATTATTAATGTGGAAAAGCCTCTACCGTTAGTAAAAATAATGCAACAAATAGTTTAAATTTACATAATATTTTAACAATTATTTTCTCACCTCTTCAAATTTTAAAACCACCGAAGATGTTAGAGCTCATGAAAAATTAGTATACTCTATTGCCTCATCATTTTATAGGTTAAGAAATTCAGATAAAATGAATTTTACCCAATCAGAAAAATTACAGTTTTCTTGCGCCGTATTTTCAAAACCAGGTTCAGTTTATAAAAAGAACTTAATTAAATTGATATTTTTACAAGTTATTAATCATTCTACTAAAGTAGAACGGCAAATTAGATAAAAATTGTCATTGACAATTTTGGTGATGATAGCCATGTAGAATCTACTGTCACGATATATTGAATACAATTCGCCAAGAATGATTTCATGAATATTCAAAAATGAATTAAAATGACGGGATCCTAAAGACAAATACTCTCAAACTTTTCCATCACTCACGATAAATACGCCCTATAAAAATATATTTATTTATATTTTCAGCACGTTAAGAGTCAATGCTTATAGGATATAAATTATTCAAATGCGCAAAAAACATTACACAATAGCAATGCAAAATATAAATTTGAAATGACATACAAGATTTTGTGCCATCTTTTCAGCTGATCGACTGAATAAATGAACCAAAAAATTAATTTTTATTAAACAGTATCAAACTTTTATATATACTACGGCATCTTCGTACATATGGTTGTCTACAAGAACAATTAAAATTATATGTAACATTAGATGAATTCTGTAGTGGAATTTTGTTGGAGGGGAACTTTATCCAAGCTAAGTCAGCTGCACAATATCTAAAATCCAAAGCGGAACGTAATCTACCTCTAAGGTAATTCATTGCTTCTTAAATTTGTAACGTAATGGAATATGCACAGGTTTAGGAGGAACAGTAAAAATATTCTCAACGATTTTATCAAATCATAAGATTTACGCTTATCTAAAATATGTGGGGGCAATCTTTAATAGTAAAAGTGTTATGCACGCCATCCAACTCAGTCTGCAAAAAAACTGGCGGGCAAATACGCAGTCCTATTAAAGAGGGTCTTAATTAAGCATTTCTCCATTTTATTGGGCAGTTACTGTTGGCATGTAAAAAATACGCTGTCCTTGTTTTCTTATGGAAAACTAATTTACGAAATGTTCCATCAGTTACACGTTTGATCAACACAACTAGAGGAGCTATCGTATTATTAGCTTTCTTTTCGATTGTAAATCTAACATTCAGATGCCATTCATTGAATTAATTTAGCCGTTCGCCGGCTTGCATACGGCTATCACAGACAAAAAATATACCATCAGCACGCGAATTGTATAGTTATACTTTATCTAATAAATTAAATCTATTTCATTCCAACACGTATTTGAATAATTCTTTAAATCAAGTTTGCGAACTTGAAGTAAACACCAATCCCGTTGTATTTTACCAGTCGTTGGAAAACATAGCAAAACTACCGCCAGTCGCACACACTGACGCGTTTCAACCTTTCATGATCATCATCAGAGTACGACGGCAAACAGACTATCGAGGATCAAACCGCATTGAATATATATGGAAATCAAAGTTAGATATGCGGCACTCATCTCTAGCTGTCTCGCATATATTGAACTTGACTGGAAATGTCGGCCGTACAATTTCTATGCAGGCACGAACATTAACTTTTTGCAGCTTTCGCCACATATACATTTATAGGCAATAGAATTTAACAATAATTTATTGCACGGGTGGTGGTAACAGATCATTAAATCAAGTTTTCGAGCTTGAAGTAAACACCAATCCCATTCTATTTATAACCAGTCGTCGGACAACATACCAAAACTACTACCAGTCGCATGCACTGACGACTTTCGACCTTCCATGATCATCATCAGAGTACGACGGCAAACTGACTATCGAGGATCAAACCGCATTGAATATATATGGAAATCAAATTTAGATATGCGGCTCTCACCTCTAGCAGTCTCGCATACATTGAACTTGACTGGAAATGTCGGCCGCACAATTTCTATGCAGTCACGAACATTAACTGTTTGCAGCTTTCGCCACATATACATATATAGGCAATACAATTTAAACAATAATTGATTGCGCGGGTGGTGGTAACAATTCTTTAAATCAAGTTTGCGAGCTTGAAGTAAACACCAATCCCATTGTATTTATCCAGTCGTCGAACAACATAGCAAAACTACCGCCATCGCACGACTGCTCAGTTTCGACCTTCCATGATCATCATCAGAGTACGACGGCAAACTGACTATCGAGGATCAAACCGCATTGAATATATATGGAAATCAAATTTAGATATGCGGCTCTCACCTCTAGCAGTCTGGCATACATTGAACTTGACTGGAATTGTCGGCTGCACAATTTCTGTGCAGTCACGAACATTAACTGTTTGCAGCTTTCGCCACATATACATATATAGGCAATACAATTTAAACAATAATTCGATTGCGCGGGTGGTGGTAACAATTCTTCAAATCAAGTTTGCGTGCTTGAAGTAAACACCAATCCCATTCTATTATAACCAGTCGTCGAACAACATACCAAAACTACTGCCAGTGCAACGCACTGACGCGTTTCGACCTTCCATGATCATCAGAGTACGACGGCAAACTGACTATCGAGGATCAAACCGCATTGAATATATATGGAAATCAAATTTAGATAAGCGGCTCTCACCTCTAGCAGTCTCGCATACATTGAACTTGACTGGAAATGTCGGCCGCAAAATTTCTATGCAGTCACGACATTAACTGTTTGCACCTTTCGCCAAATATATATATATATATATATAGGCAATATATAAATATATACTTTATTGACACCACTTGTAGGTTAGATTTTCTACGAATATACATGATACCTACTACCCGACATGAATTTAAAAAATAAATTTAATATGAAACAGTAGTGTATCGCTAAAATGTTTCAACTGATTTACAATAGATACTAACCAAAAAGTAATTTCGTTTAAATAGAAAAACTGATTACATTAAAGAAGTACACAAAAATTATATTAGTTCAATATGTTTAATAAAGAAGAAACATACCTTAGCACAGTTTTGCGTTGGTCTTCGAAAGCCACATGGTAATGCCAGTAACTGAAAAGTTCTGAACGACGTCGATTTATTGAAATTACTTTTAAACAGGGAAGCATATTAAAACACTTAGCCTTAATAAAAATTCAAAGATCCATATTGACATGTCGAAGTTTTTTCAAGATATGGCATGTGCATTTACATACCCAAATTATTTATACGTAATCTTACCTTAATTTCCACTATATAACATAAACATTATACTGATTCCTGGTGCTAATTTGTATGGTCAAACTCGTAAATAAATTTATAAAACTTTACGACTGTTTAATATTTTAATATCTTCAATTTATACATTGGATTAGACTTAAAATAATAAATGCAATTAAGAACGTGAAACGAATATGGAACTGCGAATAAAATATATTCCATTAAGTCGCAGTGTTCAAGAGGAAGCATAATATTAACTGAAACATTTGTCGACAAATGTTAAAATTCATTTCGAAATTTACAATTTAATGAGATTAATAATAGAAATCTAGTGGCAAAGCATAGATCTCAATTAACCTGATGCATGTCTACACATAATTGTTAGATGCGCTGACTATATGAATCAAGTCAAGAAACTAGCTTCACTAACAGATAAGGAATGCTAAATTAGAACTTTGTGATTTCATACATTTTAATTTGTCTTTTATTGTTTTTAAAGGTGTTTTGTAAGGCTTTCTCAGAAATGTGAACAAAATAAATGGGATTGATGGTTCTCTGAATCTAGCTTGATTTAAATAATTGTTACCACCACCAGCACTATCTTTGATTGACATATATATATATATATATATATATATACATATATGTATATATGTATGTATATATATATATACATATATATATATATATATGTATTGGATATGCATCCAACCTGTTGTTTATCATGTGCAAAGGATTTTGACGTGTAATAAAAATTTCTTCTTCATTTTTTTAAAATATTTCCGAAAGTTACCAGATTTAGATATATTTTTAAAGCAAACTATACATCGATGGCACTGGATAGTAGGCACCGAAACGTCGCCAGTAAAAAAAGATGTGATAGAACCTCATTTCCATTGGTTAGTATGAACGATGTTGAAGCCTTCGGATGAAAGGGACTAATACAAACCCAGCCAGATCGAAGACAAAAAGGAATTTGAAATTGTGATCAATCGGATCTTTTTGAAACTGTTAGTGCAAAGCTACAACCCGCGTTCGCAAAACGCGGCATTGGAAAATAATTGCTCTAATTATGTTTGCATTGGCGTTTCATGCTGATCTTGTTTAAAATAGTGTTTAATTGCTAACGCCATATTTAATAATAATTGTAGCAGAATTACCGGCAAACTTAAGAGCCACTTTTTATGTATGTGATACTTTAGAATTAGTGATCAAGGAATCTCAAAGAATAAGAATAAGTGTACCAGCAATAGAAGCCAAAGGTGCCGACCGTGACAACAGACTCTTACGAAGAGCAGGAACTCCAGCATATCTCAAAAGGACTTAGCCATAGAGAATGAACTTGTTATCCAATGAAGAGAAATTTGTTTTGTGAAAGGCAAGGTCAAAATGCAGACAGAGATAGATCACATTCTCTTGGTCAACTGGCGAACTCCAAGCATCGAGGAGCTGAATCACTTGATTGTATATATCTACAACACGAGCGGGCTAACGATGTATCTTTTCGAAGTTAGGTAGTCCCTGAAGGTACCTCTTGTCCAGTAGCTAGATTAAACTATCGTGAAAACTATTTGAACCCCACTAGAAGAAGCCTTAGGGTAACTTGTGAATGAAAGGCTCCAAGTAGTTCCTATCAGAGGTATCTTTAAATCATCAAAGTCAGACTCCAAGGATTCGATGGAAGATATTTGCACTGGTACAATTAGTAAGACTGGTGGTTTTCCTTAGGAAGGAGATCTCTTGGAATTTGCTGGCTATATCAGCGCCAAGTTCGTCATTACAGATAAACTAAGTGGTTTTAAATACATAATATACACGGATACGGAGGTGAGCAGAGTTCGATTCGATGTGGTGGAAAAAAATTGTTACACATTCGACTATCTAATATGGGCAACCAACGCATGTCCAATTATTGCAATGGCCATCACAGAACTGTTAGTGATATTTAGACAGAATCATCGTTTACGTGGAACTTTGTGTTCGCAGACAACAAAGGCAACATTATTAAGATTGACCTTTAGATCCATTTGAACTTGCTGTTAAATCCAGAAACCGGACTATTGGACAAGACACGTAGCCAGTGACGGAAACTGAGGCTGGGACATCAGTTCCAAAGTCAGTTAGTCTACTCAAAAACGTCGTCGCGAAGGACTTGGCAAAAATAGTCTAGAAAGACCAGGCAGTGTTCCAACTGCTTAATACCAAGCGAAATGGTCTGGGGACAAATATAGAATACAAAACAGAAACGGTGGTGCAATTACACTGTTCACCTATAGCACAACAGTTAGCGCAGTTAAGGCGATAAAAGGACGGAATATTTATGCGTTCAAATTCTAACATTACATTACGATTAGAGAAATTTCCCCAACCGGAATCGGAAGAGTGGAGGGTTTGGAAAAATTATCTACTGTTTAACTCTGTAACAAAGAGTAATTCGTATCCTCTACCAAAGCAGAGTACGTTCTTCAACGATATAGTGGCGTATATGCTTTACACTGGGTTAGATTTGCCGAAAAAAATCAACCAAGTCAAAACATTCTTTGCACTACGTTTTACTCGTATGATTTTTTCTCTTAGTTGCACATTATTCTGTGTCAAAAGTTTCTCTTTTGGTACAACTTGCGCTCTATTTCACGTGACGTGATCAGCTCATGTGGGTCCAAATGATTCATATATCATAATCTCTTGTCTCACGTGGTAAAACCAACTGTTATAAGCAAACAATTGTGAAGTGCCTATGAACAGTTTTTTGATAATATGCCCTTTCTACGGCAAGTATCTAGTACACTTAATTTGTCTATTTTTAACATTATACTTACATTGTTTATACAACATATAGTTGCAACGTAGGGATCATGCCTGAGCCAAAACTCGCTTTATTTAATAAGACCAGCTACGTAAAGCTAACATTTTTGTAGCAACCATAATTAGTCACCTGTTTCATATCACAGTATATAAAATTATTATACAAACGGGAAACTTCATCAGTTACAATTTCCACTAGTTCACTAACGAAAACCAAAGACCAGGACGTCGAACTTGCATTGGCTCCATTGGTTTATCGAACTCTCTCCATTGACATTGATCAAGTCTGTCCAGGAAACACAAACATAAATCTGGCATCGCCTGTTGCAATCCACTTTGCATTTTTTACGATGCAGCTCTCAAAATTTATCAGCACTACTCTAGCTTGCATCACGCGTTATGACTGACCACTATAACTAACAATTTGGGTAGCAATACCAATGGTTATTTGGCATCTTATCACTGTTGAAGCTATTACCGAGTATGCGCCAGCCAAGTATGTACAAATTATGATATATTTGTTTACCTATGGACAGATAAATTGAAAGTTTCTTGACCGGGTTCGAACTTGCCAATCTTCTTGTTGCTGCGCCTTCAGAAATATATAATCAGTTAATTCGTCAATCTGTTGCAGACCATCAACAAGACTAATCGCGGCCTTCGATAAGCATTTAATAAATCCTGCTCCGTCAACTCTACGTGCTCATGTGCATCTACTCAGAGGAACAATAGCTCATCTAGTGTCTAGGAGGAACTTTTGACATCCTGCTCTGTTGTTCTAATACATCACGGCATTAACCCGTTTTTCCCTCTCCTATTGAGAGTCACCAACGCTACTGCTTACACTGTTGTCTTCTTAGTAAAGTTGCACGTCACTCTAGTTTGAGCGTTTCAATAGCGACCGTACCAGGGGAACAATGAAACTTTTGTGACTAGATTAATCAATTATTTATAATAAATTCTCGGAACTTAAATTATATTTATTACAAATTTATACTTTATTTAGCTTTTCTTTGAGGTTGGGCCTATTTTGAATCTATTAAGATTTCCATTATCACTTACCAATCACTGTTCTTTAATTATTCAACAGACACCTTGACACTTAGGTAAGTTCCAGTGAATTGAAGTCCGATTGCAAAGTTTTATTACGAATATGTTGTCGTTAGCAGATTGTAACTGAATTAGGTAGCACCCTTAGTGAGAGATCATTAAATACTGTTTTGAATTTGCCACGGAAACGAGACGAATCCGTACATATTTTACTTAGAGTTTGACTCCATCCATTTCGCAATATACGGAAATTGAACTCGGAAATACATTATACAGAATCTGCATTTCTATCCACTGCGCCACCCAGCTCGAAAACTACACACAATTTTAAATCATATAACTACTTTCTTTAATTTTTGTTTAGACTCTCCACCAAATGGAGCCTATTTTGAATCTCCTAAGATGTGAATATCCTGCTAGCCACTCCCGTTCTGACATTATAAAACAGACGCCATGCCACTTGGGGAAGTCATATTGAACAAAAGTTTGATAGTAATTGTTTTGAATGTGTATGTGGTAAAAAAAGCAGTAACTTATTAGGTAACAGAGGAAATTAATCCAGAAGCCGGTTTCTTCGCCGTTTAAATTCTTCAATTACGGTCCAGAATTTGCCGCAAAAGAGACGAATCAGGACGCACTACCTTCAGAGATTTCAAATCAATCTACTGTGTCTTCTGTGTCGTATTCTACACGCAGGTTTACGCCATATAGAATCGTGTTATCCATTGGCTTATCGTTTAGGTGAAGCCTACTGGGAATCTCTAGTGACTTGAAATTCTCGCTTGCTACCCATTTTTTAAAAATTTTACACCAGACATCATGCCACTTCGGGAAGTTTTAGAATTCACTGTTGAATGGACTCTAAACCGGGAATATTATCTTCAGAGTCGAAAACTCCATTCACTGCGCAACTCGTGCCGCATACTACAAGCAAGTTTAAATAATATACCAACATTTGTTCTTTTCGGTCAGCCTTACTCACAGGCGGAAACTATTTGTAATCCCTTAAATAGCGTAGTTCTGACTATTCCCCTCCGACTTGTCATTACAGAAAATCCTAATCGGAACTTTGGAAAGTTATATAATATGGAATACTGATGAATATGTGTACATTGTCAGTATAAACTTATAATTGCATGTTTTTAGTACTAACACAAATCTGCATCAGGCAAGAAATGTAATTCATCCAGTAGACCTGTTCCGTACTTAATGGGAACACTTCAAGTATTGTCCAGATGTTGCCGTGGACTTGACGCGAAACGGGGAACATTTGCCGCAGAGTTTGCGACCAATTCCGCTGCGTCATCTGTGCTGTATACTTGACGCAAGTTTAAGTCATATACAAACTATTTCCTTGTTTAAGCATCCTTCAAGTTTGACCTATCTAGAAACCCTTAAGAGTTTATGTTCTATCCAGCCGTCAAAATTCTGTCATCGTGCAACAGACATAATGCAACTGGGGGAATTTTATTCTAAATAAGAGACAGATTACAGGATTATTATCATGTTGTTAGAATAACCGCAAAATTGAATCGGGTAATAAAGGTAATTCATCCAGTAGACCGGTTTCATCCTTATTCGGAGCTCTTTAAGTACATCCAGAGTTCTCCGCGGACGGGACTCGAACCGCGGCACATTTGCTTCAGTCTGCGACTCATTCCGAATATTACACGGGAGCTTAAGGCAGATATCAAAATCTTTGGTCAGCCTTTCCCTCAGGTAAGACCTACTTGGAATATCTAAAGAGATGAAGTTCTAACTAGTCGCCCCATTTTTATCATAATGCAACAGATTAAATGACAATTGGAGTGGTATTTTTAATAGTCATTCAATAACAGGATATTGTTCAGGAATGGGTTATTAGTAAAAAAGATTGCACCAGATAGCAAAGGCAGTTCATCCAGTAGAGCATTTTCGTCATTAATTGGATCTCTTCAAGCACTATAAAGAATTTGACACGAAGCGGGGAAAATTTTACTCAGATTCCAGGAATCACTCGACTGCGCCGCTCGTGTTGCATATTAAATATCACATATCAAATTGTTTTTTTTTCGAAGCCTTTCCTTCAGATGTGACTCGATTGTAATCTCTTAAGACATGATGTGTTAACTAGGCGTTCCATATTTATCACTATGCAACACATACCATGCCACTTGGGGAAGTTGTATTTAATAGAAATCTGATAGCAAAACTGTGACGTATATTTTGATAGTATATGGTAGTATATAGTTCAGGCGGCAAAGGCAATTCATCGAGTACTGCTGCTTTGTCCTTAATGTATCTCCTGAAGTACTGCACAGAAATAGCCCCGGATAGGCTTCGTAGCGAGGAATATTTGTGTCAGAATCCGTGACAAAATCCGTTACACCACACATGCCTCATACTGTACGCAATTTTAAGTCGCATACCAACAATAGATTTTTTCGTTAGCCTTTCCTCCAAATATAAACTATTTGGAATCACTTAAGCCCTATAGTTCTAACTAGCCACCTAAGTTGTAGCATTATGAAACAAACGTCATGAGACTTTGAAAAGTTAAACCGAGCATGTCTGATATCAGAATTCCGATCGTGTATAGTTGTTGAGTATAAGCTCAACATTGCATCATGTAGAAAAGGCAATACATCTAGTAGATCGGTTTTGTCCCTATTATGATTTCTCGAAGTACGGTCCAGAATTTACCACGGACGGAACTTGAACTAGAGTCACAAAATATCAATCCCGTATATGGTTCCAACACTAGGTATTTCCAGATAGGCTAATTTTACCACAACTGAGAATTACAACTATTTCTGAACACCAATTACTCCAGAAAATCCGTACACTCTGGTCTTAATCGACTTCAGTTATCAAATTTCGCTGTTATCGTGTCATCACTCAATTAAATATATATGTTGCGAACTGTTAAACATATGCTTTTGTGTATTAGGAATGTCGTACCTAGTAACAAATTAGTTCAAATATTATCAGTAGTATGTACAAAAGTCAGCGTGAAAGAAAGGTATAATCTCATGATGTCATGCGTTTCGTGCTTAATGGAGACGCATCAGTTGGAACCAGTACTTCGCTCTTTAACAGCTATTGTTTGGTCAAGGCATCTGGCACAGACGAACAATACAATCTTCTATACGTATGTGCGTTTACGCAGTAATAGATTTAGCGTAATATAGTCTTCGACATTGCGACTTCAAAGCCAGCTCACTATACATAATATATAGGCCATAAATGATACCAACACGATAATTTTCAAAATGTCGGGCCTGTACATGGTACCAACACAAATTACTTCCAGATAGCCTAAAGTTCGCCAAAATAGAGAATTAATATTACTTCCGAACAAGTGTTAATCCAGCAAATCCACACACTGTGAACTTGATCGATATCATTTATCACATTTCGCAGTAATCATGACATCATTCAACCGAAAAATTAATGCTTATTTATTGCTTGTTACAAGAAACTAAAGTATATGTAATTGGGTATTAGGTATTTCGAACATAGTGACAAACTAATCCAAATAGTACCAGATTAATGTACAAAAGTCAGCATGAATGGAGAGTAAAATCTCCTGTGCACATGCATTTCGTTTTTACTGGAGATTTATCAGGTGGAATCGATACTACGCCCCATACCTACAATATATTTGGTCACTTTAGTTTCACTTGGATGAGTGATACACGTGCCAGAAATTATATATAACTGATTATTTCTCAGCCTTGAACAAACGCCCACATACCTACGCACAGGCGTGATGTACACTTATCAAGTGAATCGTCAGATGTTGTTAAATCGCTGTAATTTCAATGAGATGAGTGTACACGTGCAGTTACTGATTACCTCTTAATCCAAAACAAACGAGAGAACATACACACAGGCATTGCGTACGATTATCTAGTGAGTCGTCAGTACGTGTTATTAATTCACTGAAATTTCATTTAGATGAGTGTACAAATGCAGACAAACGTATATGACATATACTTACCTAGGAAATTTACCATTTGACTTATTGACTGTCAAAATGTTTTTGGGATATTCTTTTCATAGAAAAAGGCTTCCGAAACCGGAAGTTGAAATATCTAGACTTAATTTGAAGCCAGTGGATGCAAAAACCCTGTTGGGCACAGCAGGGATAAGGTAATTAATTCATTCCCTGTCGCGCATCATGTTTCTTTCAAAATATTTCATAAACAAATGTGGGACATGTGGACGGTAAAATGTAATAGATGAATGCTTTTTCAAGCAGTAATTGAGCTAACTTCATAGTCTTCGACAACGAGGCTTCAAAGCCAACTCGCTGTATATAATATATATAAAGGTTGTAAAGGGTTAAAAAACAATGGATTTCTGGATAGGCTAAATTTCCGCAAACAGTTATCTCCAGCAAATCTATATACTACTATGCCCTACACTCAAAATATATTTCGCGAAGAAAGTTTAGATCTCAACTCAAAAGAAAGACGACACCAGCAATGCCGCTTTCTTACAGTTTCCACTGTATCACTTCATAAACAAGATCAAACCTTGTATACTGTTTGGTGCGAAGAACTAATATATATGCAAGTGTCTATTAGGTATTGCGAACCTAGTAACAAATTAGTTCAGTTGTGACCAGAAGGATAAACCAAAGACAGCGTGAACGGGAAGTATAATCTCATGCACATTCGTTTCGTGCTTACTGGCGACTCATCAGTAGGAGCCGGTATTACGCCCTTTAACCACTATATATTTGGTAGAAGAATGTGGAATAATAGAACGGTACAATCTCCTAGACGAATGTGTAAACCTGCAGTAGTGAAGCTAACATTATATAGTCTCGACAAAGCGACTTCAGCGCTAACTCACACTATATAATATATAAACCGAGTCTGTAAAGGATACTAACACTATGGCTATTGTGTCAGTAACCGATACCAACATTATAGTACCGAAAAGTTGCATGGTACTAACACTATGGTTGCCGAGTCGGTACATGATACCAACATGATGGATATCAATGTATGCTATAGTTCACCGAAATTGAGAATTACAACTATTTCTAAACACTCGTTACTCCAGTAAATCCATACACTCTGGCCCTGATCGATATTAGTTATCACATTTCGCGGTAAGCATGACATCATTCAATTCAATATATAACAGTTAAATACTGTTTTTTTGCGAAGAACTAATATATATGCAAGTATGTATTAGGTGTTGCGAAACTAGTAACAAATTAGTTCTTTTGTGACCAGAAGGATAAGTCAAAGGTAGCATGAACGGAAGGTATAATCTCGTGCATATTTGTTTCTTGCTTACTGGTGACTCATCAGTAGGAGTCGGTATTACGACCTTTACCAACTATATATTTGGATGAGGAGTGTGGGAAAATAGGACGGTACAATCTCCTAGATGAATGTGTAAACCTGCAGATCAAATCTTGAAGATAAATCCGGAGACCTAAGACAAGGAAGTTTAGAAAAGAGAGGGCCACAGTAGAATTCGATGCAACCTCGCGTCAGAATACCAAGCAAGAACTATGATGTGTACGTGGGCTCCTTACCGATAGATACTATACCACCCAATTTTATTTTGGTCGACTTCAGTCATGTTTACCATTTACAAACTCACTATATATATATATATATATATATATATATATATATATATATATATATATATAGTGAGTTGAACCAGTCGCATAACAAAAAACAATAAAATTAGAACTTCCTCGTTCAAATTCTTGTGAATATGCAAAATTCAGGCCAGAAACGAAAAACTCGAATAAGCTAAATTATTCATTTTATTTCCATACTTTAAGATAAATGATCACACTTTTTAATGAATGAAATGGTGGCGAAAAATGCTGAAGATAATGATGACGAAAATGGCTATAATTCATTCAGGTACAATAACACATCAGCATGATGAGCTTCCAAAGTTAAGCTAAATATATAAAAAATGCAAACAGTACAATGCGATTCTATAAATGAGAATATAAATGACAATGATATGGTAATGGTCAAATGAGATTTCCTTGTCTGGTCTTAACCCCATTCCTTTTTTAAGATGGAAAAATAACAAAAAAATTTACATAAAAGCATGCCATGCATTGAATTTTGCAGATCATAGACGACAATTAGGAAGCGAACGTGGATAGACTCTGAGCATGATCAACAGCATATTAGTAAACACTTGGCGTAAACGAGAGCTGACGCCTTAATGACAATCAACAGATGAAGCAGTAAAAGTTGCTGGAAAATGAGCTAATCAGCGTCTGGACACGAGTCACAGCCACCGAAGAGCTAGTTAAACAGGGCAGTAATAGCATTGTTCAAAAGAAAAAGTAATCTTCTGATTCTGGTCACAGACGATTGAGACTGGGATGGAATCACCTGTTAAAAAGGGAATACCATACAGAGAAATATCAAGAATAGATTGAAGAGGGGCTACAAATAAACACAAGATCATAGAAAGTTTTGAAAACACTGTTCTCCTAGCATTGCAAGGATATAATACACTTGTGAGTCATCAATAAACAAGCAAATTGCAAATACACTGACCATCCAGGCACATACCGCCTAGATAGTGCAGAATCAATAGGCATTTCAAACAAAAAAGCAGACGAAAAGCATAATCTAACAAAATTTTCAAAATTTAGATTCCGAAGTCAAATACCAGGCAATCGCATTTTAGTAGAACCATAAATTTTTCTATAAAACATGTTGTCTGCCATTCCGTTAGTAAAAACATCACGGCTTTCAACTGGATTTTTTTCAGTAACTACCCGATAAGAAGCAAGTTTTCTATCTTGAATAATTGCAAATGTGGAGAGAGCCAAAGAAAGACATTAAATGATGAGACAATGTGTATGACGAAAAATACACAAGGTTGCACGCGGTTCATTGAAAGCCATAGAATAGGCTAAAAATATAAAATTTAAAAGCCAACCAGCAGAAAGACATAATTTTTATCGAGATTCCCTACAAATAAACGATAATCCTGAGCCTCGCATAGTAGATCCATAGCCATCTTTGCGCTTCTACGTATGTATCTACTTCGCTGCTTCATATACCATTTACTAGACCACAACACTGGTGTGATTATTCTTCATTTTAATAGAGGTATATGTAAATCAGAAGACCATTTTTCATTTTATCTGCAGTAAAGTGCGCGTTGTTTACTTCTTGCCCAAATGCTGAAGTATGCAGGAGAGCATGATAATTGTATAAGTTTAACTGAGAAAATTGCTAGACATCTAAAAGTACATAAACGCGCATGCAGATAGGCTGGTTGATAATACGAATAACAAATAAGTAGAAGATTCGAAGTATTAACACCATAAGATTCTAAACACATGTAGTGCTAACCAGTAAGTTTTAAAAAATAGCTACACATAGGTTAATTAGAATGCATAGCGTGAAGTGGCTAACTTTTCATATGATACACTCCGACGGAACGCTAAACTATTAAATATAGCCAAAATGAGTATTTGCCGGAGGACGCAATAATTAGGTCAAAACGTGTCAGTATGTGTAATTGAAGGACGTCATTTCCGTGGTGTAAACAGCTAAATACAATGTTAGGTTGGTGCCTTCTTCCATGTCAAAAAATGGCTTTAATCACTTTTAGCCCTATCCGCGTAGTTTAATGCTGGCGAAGTAGAAAAGAGCCTATTGGTTTGTCTTGAATGCGGAAAAGTTACGATTTAGCTGACGTTTATCAAGGACAAAAATTATAATCTAAATGAAATATACTACATTATAGAAAGAAGAAATTATTACAATACACAGTGTTGCATAAATTAAGTTACATGGCGTTCAACCTAGATCCACAAGTAATCAATGGTGACAAAAGATGAAATTAAAGGAGAGTAACGTTTTAGAATTTTGCACGAAAAGAAAATATAAGCCACAAAAAATGTAGAATTTAAAAAAATGTTTACCTGAGAAGTACAAGGAAATTCCACGTAAGCTAACCAATTATTACAGTGAAGTTAAGGTGACTCGTTATTAAGTACCATCAAGTCGTGTTATTATGTAGATAAGCATGGGTACTACCAAAACAGGAAAACAGGTAAAACAATTCAATTCAGTCCTTCTTGCTTCATCATTAAAATCATTATTACGGCGACGGCCAGGACTAATAAACAGATATTATCAAGTTCAAATCACAGCTAAATGAGATTAAACCACAGGGAAACAAACTGTAAGCAATTTGAGTCAGTTGTTCAGCCTATCCAGAGCAATTGTGCTTCTCCACAAACTCTTCTATAGGATATTCACGAAAGCCCAACAACGGCATAAGAGTCTATTGAGTATAAAATGATGGGAATTATTTCATGTTATGAAGGATATATCGCCAATAGTCGCTTTCTAGGTCAGAAAAATAATAGAAAAAATGAAAGCCACCGATAAAATCAGCTGAAGCGCCATTATATGCTTTCAAAAAGGAGATACTTATAGCTTCCGAACTGAAACGGCTCAATATAACGCCGCCAGTTTAAGTGCCAAGCTCTCGTCGGACGCCGTACGCGAAATTACCATGGAAACGGGTAATATTTACTTTTTTGACGTTTAAATAACAGATAATTTGAATACTACCCTATATACACAAGCGCAAACACAAACGTAAACTAGGAAGAAAATTCTTATTTACAGACAATTCTGCAAAAACTAACATCATAATGGTTTGATATTACAAATATTTCCTATGCACTCGTTGATGCTAAGCAAGTTGGCAAATTCGAAGTTATTCAATTCGAGTAATAATACTTATTAAAAGTCACTTTTTAACAAAAGACGATAATTGAAATATAACAGTGCAAGCACAAAACAAGTTAAGTGGTTTTCGACCAAAATCGTTCATGTCCAATTCGTGAATAATATAACACTAAAAGTTCCTGAAAAGCTTCATGTTAATTCATTGACTCTCACCGGGATGGATTCATCAATAAAATTATTATGTATTTCGTCTATTAAAAAACTAGGAAGCTACGCTTCTCTTTGAGTTTCTCCCGAAATAGTGCAAATATCCATCGATTTAAAGCACAGCCAAAATAGCTAATTTTTATAACATTTTCTTTATTCACCTTCGCATCAGGAAAAAGACCATTTACGTTCATAATATAGACTAACAAATAAAGCAAAGAAAAATGTATCAGAAAGACAAATTCCAAATTTTACCTGTCAAAGTTTGACTTCCAATGGGCTATCTGCGCTTACCTTAGAGCACAATAACCGACGAGCAAAAATATTTTTACTACTAGACTGTGCGACTTAAAAAATAATTCTACAACACCAAAAATGAGTTGCTACAGTCGAAATAGTTATTTCCAGTTTCCGTAACCAATTTAGTTTTATCCATGGACTGGACCAAAAAGAAATTGAAAA
Organism: Eudiplozoon nipponicum; assembly: GCA_029291075.1. NCBI lineage: Eukaryota > Metazoa > Platyhelminthes > Monogenea > Mazocraeidea > Diplozoidae > Eudiplozoon > Eudiplozoon nipponicum. The sequence continues at coordinate 81,454 of JAQBSW010001670.1, forward strand.
AACGAGCAAATGAACTCTAAGCATAGAAATTATAAATTAGTCGTCAGTATCCATTTCCATCAAGCCAGAAGCACCCAATTTTAAGCCACAGGCCAATCGATTTCCCACACCCAAATTATTTATGGCTTGTTGCTTTGATGCCGCCTTGATGGTGGGAAGTTCTCTCCAACTGATAGGACAATCAGGCTGCATATCGTTACAATCGAAATTGCTTCTTTTCAATTCCTCAGCATGTATAATGTTCTCTTTACCTGAGTTTTGTTCATCGGTTTTGCTTGCAAATGAGGCAGAGTCAGCATTAAAACCTAGTGTTTTAAAAATGGCAGATCAATAGTGAAAAAAAATGAATTATTAAATGTTTAAATAAAATAATAAGAATATGAGACTTTAAATGAAATAAATTATATTTTTATTACACATTCATAAAAACAATAAAACTCGTTAATTCCGTAGGCTTTGATCTTCTTGTAACTAAATTTCATACTGAAAACCATGCCTGCACGCACATATACATAGATACTTGCATGTAAACGCAATCAAGCATACGTAAACACACACTTTAATGAATATATGCATGCATAAAATACATAGATAGTGAATTTCACCAATATATGCATGCATACAAACACACAATTACACGCATAAATAACCATATCAATACATCAACAAGGACATACACGTAAACAGATACATTCACGAGTTAATAAACATATAATAGCGCTGATATATACAATAAAACATAAAATTTGCATGTATACATCCATCCAAAAATACATACATAGAGAATACGAAGGCACGTACTTTCGTAAATCTATGCATGCACACTCATACAAGATAATATTTAAGTACTTAGGCAAGCACAAGCGCATCAAAAATACGTGCAAGCATTAATATATATAATTATGCAGTCAAAAAATACATGAATACGCATACCTGCATATATATATATATATATATATATATATATATATATATATATATATATATATACATGAACACACGCATGCAAACATACATAGTTATGTACATATACACCATACATGAATATATATATGTATATAATATATATATATATATCAGAATAATACAAATGCATACCTACATACATACGTCTATATATATATATATATATATATATATATATATATATATATATACATATATATCCAGGAACATGTACACACAAATACATGCGAATATGCAAAAAATACACGCAAACTACGTACAAACAAAATATCAAAAAACATGCATGCATATATCAATAAATATATATATATATATATATATATATATATATATATATATATATATAAATCAAATTATACATAGATTAATAAAGTACATACATTAAAGCAGACATACAAACATGCATTTAAACAAATAAGCATAATTAATTTTATACCCTTTTCACATGCACACATGCAAACAAGTATGCAAATACGCAACCATGCGTAAACATTATGTACATTACCATGTATGCACACGCACATGCCAAAAATTACAAACTCAACTTTAATGAAAACTCGCTACATACGTAGCGATGCTGTAACGGGCATTGCCACCAAGAGTTTGTAGATAGACTATATTTCGCCTAAACTGATAATAATCATGTCTAAATTATACTTTTAACATTTGAGTGCTCACGGTTGTGCAGCACTAAATAAATTCTGGCTTAGATTGAACACAAGATTATGACATTTTGGTGCTGTTACACTTGTAGCATCGGCATGTTACGGTTAGTTTGCTTTAGAGTCGTACTATTACATAGAACAAGGTTATGATCTTGAAATAAACACCTGACCCATTATGTACATAAAATTGTCAGTATAAACGAAGTATTGTGTAGTGTTGAACAGGCAAATCATACAGTAGACCGGTTCCTTTCTTATTCGGAACTCATCACGAACTGTCCAGAATTTGCCATGGACAGGCCTCGAACCTGAACACGTCTGCTTCATAGTTTGCTGCTCTAACCACCATGAGCCACCCCGCCGCAGGTTCGAGCTCTGTCCGAGGCAAATTCTGGACAGTACGTGATCAGTTCCCAATAAGAACGATACCGGTCTAATAGATAAATTGCCCTTTTATAAACTATACAATTCGTGGTTTATATTGACAAATTTATGTACTTAATTGGTCAGCTCAATGATCGTTCGATTATAGTACTTTAAGTATAGAAGATTGTGCCGTCTAACTTACGCAAACTTACTTTAAACAAATATAAGTGTACGGTTTGGGAGCAACGCGGATTCCCATTGATTCGTTTCCAGCAATCAAGATACGCAAACTTTTTATTCATGCTGACAACAAAATATCTATCTTGTTCGATTTAAACTAATTTGTTACTAGTTATGCATTTCCTGATACATAAATAAATATGGTTCCCGATATGGATAAAAACTTTTTTTTATTAAAGAATAATAATAACTATGAAGGCAACAACCATGTACTTCTTAAATAATTACATGTGTCTAGGCTGCATAATTAAGTTAGCTGAAAAGTAGCATAACTTAAGCTGACAGACATCGTCAAGAAAGTGACTTAACTTAACCATAGATTATGCTCAAATGGAAAACGCTGCATTAACGCTACACAGAGCATCTCAAACGAAAAAAAATAGGATGAATGGTACATGGTAAAAAGTGCATTCGTACTGCGATAGGAATCTAAAAATTGTGTGCATGTGGTGTTGGCAGCGTGACCAGTTGAAAAGTGTCCACTTATGAACGTCTATTCTTGTAGAGATTGAGTTCTTCCGTATAAGTGGTAACAGAGAAGCTCATGCCAATATGTAAGCACTGACCAGGACTCTCTTCGATTCTATTTGACCCCGATTTCTATAAGCACTCATCCTCTCAAGTGCTTCCTGGTTAGTGATGTATGGAGCAAAATGAATTGGTGACCGATATCTCCAAGTAAATAATGATAAAGATTTCCAAGATAATCGGAACCAGAGGAGCTTCTTCCAAGAAGTAAGCACTGACGAGGAATCAATTGTTTTCCTGTTGGACCTTCGATTACCATTCACGCATTCAACTTCTTCAAAATTAGTTAAAATGAAGCTTAATTATGACGAATCGTGATATACATACTTGCTCATCATATTAGTCAGCACCATCACCTGAGGCGTCAACAACGACAACACCAAAAACAGATGAATTCCATTAATCAGAAAAGCAACACACCAATGTGATTATGCACTCTATTGAAATTTCAGTGAGTGCTACCACTTGGTAATAGAGAAGACCACATTTCAACTTTAGTGCACCACAGCAGTAATGTTTGATAAATATTTAAATAAACAAAAGGCTCACACACTTGTAGGCAAACTATTTTTAGCATCATTTTCTAAAGCTGAAGAATGTAGCTCATCATCGCCGATAATGCTAAGCGAGCTTTGGTCTTTGTCATCGTTTGAATGGCGCTCTAACGTTTCGCCCCGAGTGTCCAGCTTAGCAGCTGCATTTTCGCGTTCAGTTGCCAACTTTTTTTGGCGCTTCCATTGCTTTTTCGTTAAGCCAGGTGGTGGAACTTGTGGCGCAGTTCTCTGCTGAGATTAAAAAAATACATGTAAAAAATAATAATTGCACAAGTAATGCGTGTTCTGATAGACATCAGAACAGATTAAAGTAGCTTTTCAATATAGCCCACAAATGCAAGATATATAATCCGCACGCCGCAACAGAGAACAGTCTGCCGCATCGACGACTCCTGCAAAATCGTAATCGCAGATAACCACAAAAAAGAAGATATTTATCTCGCAGAAGCCAAGAATTTGAAACGACACGAGACAATCTACTGTGCGTATGGTGACGAGAATTATGTTTCGGCACTGAGAAGGCAGCATCGTCAGTCAGACTTCTTCATGCATGCCCTGGAGCCAGCGGATACAATTCTGGCGAACCATCATCAGAACTAACAGGATTGCAAATTGACTTCATTAAAGATAGTATTATAGCCACTATGTACCAGCAAATAACGATATAACGCAAGTAGTGCGAATTTCTAGAGTCGATCTGTCGTCGGTCGGGATAGTTCGCGGTAAACGGTAAACTAAGTTAAGGTTATGCGCAGGAAACAAAAGGAGGGTTAAAGAAAGGCTTTGGAATGTATACTGTAGCACACCTCACAAATATAAGCAAAGGAAGTTTAGAGGATTAGCACTACGGCCATGAAAGAAGTTTGGTGCAGTACATGAAGGTTAAAAAAATTCTCGACTAATACTACTATAAAATACAAAGTACTAAATAACTTTAATATTTACACATCGTCCTGCCATAACAAACATTGCGTCTGCGAAATTTGGCTACATCTGAATGACAGGTAAAACAAATAATTTTCAGAATTATGGAAAAAAATACTTGATCTTATACCGAATTCGTCGACTTTCTGAATCCATGGCTTACCTGGCATTCTATTAAATTCATTAGTCGACAAATTTTTAAACATCAAGATCACATCAAACAACAACACTGTGTTCAGGGAAACCGAATCTTTTCCAGTCGATATTGATTATGAAATACAATCAACAAACAAAATTTTAATTAAACGTGTTGAGAACTCGCATTGCAATAAAAAAATAATAGCTTGCCTCGTCACTGGGAGTGTTTGCCTCGACGTTGTTGTCGTTGCTCTCATTGCTGGCATCGCAGAGATTTGCATCCGAAGTACTTCTTCTACGCTGGCGTGTTTCCCGCTGCTTCGCTTTTTTCCTTTAGCAACAAACAGAAACACATGAAACGCGAGCAAGTTTAACCAATTTGGCATGGTTAATAATCACATTTAAAAGCAATGGCTTCAACAAGCCTGCCCCAGACACACGATGGTGTCAAGGTTGAACTCATTGTGTTAGCCAAGACGTGGCAGGCTAACAATCAGTGAACCCGCTATGTCGGATGCTCGGGTCAAAAGACTCTTGTCCGTCTACTGTGACGAACTATTCACATTAAGGTAAATTTAATGAAAAACCATAAAAAAATATTATGGTTATTTTTAAAATTGTGATAGATGCAAACAAGAACCTCACGGAAATAAACTCATAGCTGCCACAGGAATCTCACTTGACTGTACAAAAAACTAGAGGTTGAATATCGAGCAAAGCAAAGAGTAGTACTGTGAACAACGTTCGCAGGATAATTACAAGAATCTTTGCATTCGGATTCACAAATTCGAAATATTTTCCGCAGGATACTGCCGCAGTGAAGGTTATTTGAACGATAAACGCTAATAGAATCAAAGTCTGTACAGTTTGGAAGCGATCTGGTTGGCGCGAACTTGAAGAACATCTCAATTTCAATATTCTGAAATAACGTGTCTTAATTTGAAGCTGATTATAACGAAAAATATTGAGCTCATCTTTCAAAAAAAGTTCATATTTATAGATTTAATTATGCGAATTTTATTAAATAATAAGCAAGATTTTCTTTCGGAGTATGTAGATCAGCACTCGCAGTTCCACAACGATCCAATTTACCTGCATTGCCAAGTGCGCGCGGTGTTCGGCTGCGTGATGGCTTGGCGCTGAGTCACTCTGTGACTCCGAAGGCTTCCGCGCCATTCGTACAAATCACTGGAAATGAAGGTCGATCTAATCTTGATTGTCGGACGTTTCGGTACTTCATGTCATGTACATTCATCAGAATTCTAATAAAACTCAGTACACCAACCACAAGACCAGATTTAAGCAGATGCAGTAACATCTATTAACGCTTTAATTTTTAACTGACTAACAGTTAGGATCAAACAAAGGTCATCAGTAACTAAAACTCTACGTGTACATATTTATGGAGTGCATGAAGGAACTAGGGGTGCTACTATATATCTATAAACCACTAAATGAAATCTTAAATACGTTATATACGATGATCGCACTGCGCAACCAAAAAGCAACAACTTTAAAGAGATAATCAGATTTAGAGCAAATATTTAAAAAATTAAATCATAATATCAGTTTGCATTTCACGATACATCGTGTGAAATATTGTGAGTACATTACATCGTCTTTATTTTTATAAAAAAAGGAGAAAAAAATATGAACACCGATGAACTAATGACCACTGTTGACAATTAGAACCCAATTAGACAAGTGCTTGACGATCTGCGAGCTGTAAGCGATGGTCTCAGAAGAACATCAGTGAAACGACTGCAGTACACTAAAGCATTGTTTATGATATGAGATGATTCCGAATAGCTAATCACGCCCACTTAACTTATCTAGTCACAATTGCAAAACGAGTGTAGGCCTGAAAGAAGTGGAGCATTTTGTCTCCCGAAGTGAGAGCGTCGACAAACAATAGGAAATATCTGCAAAAATCATGATGACAGTGGATTCAAATATTTCGGTACGCAATCCGAAAATCAGGTAAATTGTTTATTTCCTGTCGAGCAACATGTTTCTTTTAAAACAATAGGAATTATGTTCAAGGCGAAGTGAACAAAGTTGCTACTACGAATAGCCGGAGCTTGTATATATTTGTTAAAATTGTTTTCTATTCCTTTTTCTCAGAAATAGCTTTCTAAAACGCACTGAAATGGTTGTTCTTATCGCATGAAAATTAGTTCAATCAGCCCCGCTATGTCTTATTTCCGATCCGTGATAATTGGTCATCAAACACGCAAATTACAAAATAATAGGCACTGTGTTTAAATGAAGATTTTTTAAAGCAATTTAAGTGTTTTTATTAAATCGGAGAATTTAATGCACGGAGAATCTCACTGACATTTCTTTGGAGCAACGACTTTATTTGTTAATCTATAAGTTAAAAGAAACTATTTAAACTAATGATTATTACACCAAACCTAAATTCAAAATTAAATAAAAGGATCAATGTATAATAAAAGGAGTACTAATTTAGCGCCAATAAAGCATAGTGCTAATCAATTGTTACTGCATTGTCTTGGCCTAGTACAAAATTTTCAGTTGTGCAATACCAATAAAATGAAACTAAGACTGAGGTCATTCACATGACGCAAGTTCTTCTAGGCAAGGCAAATAAAATTTTTCATTAGACAGAATAATTTTATAATGAATATAGTTGCGCAATGTGATGTCATTATGCTTCTAGAGAACCAATACTTACGTTAAGATTACATGTTGTCACTTGCATTAAGTTTGACGCTCAAATCAACATATTGAAAAAACCATTGATGAGTTTCAAGACAATGTTATATGTTTAATTGAAAACTTATCTATAATGGAGAAGTTGATCCCCGTTTGCTGATTCTCTCATACACAGATTTATTACTATAAACATTGAGTAATAAAAATATTAATTTACTGACGATTTATCAATATAAACTGGAAGTTGATAGAATGATTTGTGCGGATGTGGTTCAAATGCATAACAATGCGCATATCAAGCAGATATTAAACGGCTTGAAAAGTTTCCTTAGATAAATCAGGAAAAGCTGGAAGTAAGCAATTGAAGCACAGATCACATTATGCAATGAGATAATGTATTTATGACTTCATACAATTTAATGAGTCGCACTGAAGGTTTTCACCGAATTAAAGGTGTTACAGAGTGGAAACCACAATCATTTCCGTTGGTATATATATATATATATATATATATATATATATATATATATATATATATATATATATATATACGGGAGAAAAAATACGAGCAAAAACATACTACCAACGCAATAGTTAAAAAGCGAACATCTGGTCAAAATTCAATCCATCAATACAATACTATAATAATGACCCATATACGCACACATACACTTACGCCGCATATATATATATATATATATATATATATATATATATATATATATATATATAGTTTTTTTTTAACTACGCGCGTTGAAAGGATACATGTTAGATAGCTGGATGAAATATTTATTATAAGGAAATATAAAAGAGAAAGATTGTATACATTTTTTATGTACTGTCCACAATTTGCCGTGGTCGGGGCTCGAACCTGGGCAAGTTTGATTTTCAATAAATCTGTCCAAAAGGTTGAAAAAGAAGAAACGTAACTATGAGCAATTTTGTACAGGGTTTGGAAAGCGCCATGGTAACGCCGGTGTAAGAAAAAATAGATTTTGCTTGGCATAGCTCTCAAATTGAGAAGCACATCAACACAAATCGGCTTGATTAAAATTTTAATGCGCTTTCGGGCAGACGTTTATTCCAGAGAAAAATTTGCTCTATGCAGGTTTGTACGTGCCCCGACAAGTGTGAATTACATCTTTTTCTGCATCTGCCTACACATGAATGTCTCCGGGTATAGGTAAAATTATAGATAACATTAGATGCAGATTGCAATATAATTTTGTCTTTCACGCAAGGCAGATTATTTCTGGTGATAGATATCCCGTAGCCATAGAAATTCCGGCCTCAAGCTAGTCAACCCGGGATTGGTATCATGAACCTTGCCGGGCCATAAAGGGACACAGCCATCATCCCGTTTCATGTGAAGCCTCGAGTTTGGTCTAACTGCGCTGTAACTTTTTTTGTTAAATGTGTAGTGACGGAATGAGAGCAAGCGTTCCAGACGTGAAGTGCAAGTTTCGGCTGTTGAAGGAAACTTTGGCCAGTGGCATCTGGGTAGATAGTGCTCATCATCCTTGGTTGGCAGACTATCTAGAAGGAAAACTCCGAATAAAAACCATCACTATGAATGGACGACATAGTGTTATTTTACAGTCCACATATAGCCATGACAAATACAACTTACAATGATTACATACTGCATCGGCCGTCGCGCAGTATAAAAAGGGTCGCCTTACTTGCTGAGTCGCGCAGGGTGGATAAGCGAAATCGGGCTACTGCAGTCAACTTTATCTCCGATCTGCCTCCTCTCCTTCCCCTTCCTCTTCTCAATCTAACATTAGCACTCTTTTAGATACTATGAATATGGTTGGTTTAGATCATAACACTGAGGCCATTACCAGGTTGCCAAATATCGCAAATTGTTCTAGCAGACCATCATTCATTAAACCTAGGTTATGTTTTAACTTAGGCTCATTTAATGTGCGAACATTAAAACAACTTGGACAGAAAGAATCTCTTGCTCGTACGTTGGATAAATTAGAAATCAACATATGTTGCGTATCTGAAACCAGAATACAGGAATATATATGAATTACACAACTGGTTGCACTATCTCGATCTACGCTTTATTGGCTTCGAACATCTGGTTCCACAGAGTTCGCTCAAACCGGTAAATGGGGCGTTGGTATTGCTCTTAGCGCGCGAACTGAAGCTTGCTTAATTGAATGGATCCCTTTAAATAGTCGATGGTGTACGGCACGTTTAAATACATCTACTAAAATCAAAGCAAAAAACAGTTATCATCGTTCCTTGAAGGAACTTCTTAGTTGCGAACCTGGATTAATTGAAATTACCTGATCTGTGTTTTGACTAACGAAGCTTTCATTGTTCCAGTAATTTTCTTTTTGCATTATATTTCGATCTACTTTACCGTAGATCTTCATCAGATGCATTTCACGAAAAAAATGAAGCAAGCGCGTTATTTCCTCTAGTCATAATATTTATATACCTCAGACTGACCTTTCATTAGATATTCGGGTGTCACATGTGTGTGTGCATTTTCATAACCGTTGTTTTCATCATAACTAATTTAGAACAGAGTGGCTGAATAATAATTTATCAATTGCATGCGATAGCTATTCGTTTTACACACTCAATGTAAATGACGTAACTGAGATGGGGGAGACCCATAATTCAGAAACACTCGTCATAAAAACATGCCATGAGTGATAAAACCAGAAGTCCGAAAGACTAATGCACATGTTAAATTACAATTCAAACCACTAGGTTGTACTAAAAATAGACAAGTTAATAACAGTTATTGGTGCACGCCACGCCACGACACGCATGTGCATGTGTATGTGTATGCATAAATAAAAACTTGGTTAAATTATTTTTGATACACATGTACGTACATCTAAATGAAACTGCAGTCAATAGACATTAACTTACCCTTTGCACGCGTCAGACAAATTATTACTTATAAACATGGCGCAGTAGATGCTGTATTGCCAATTAAAATTCATTAAAGAGTAAAGTTCATGGAAAAACGGCAGCATTCATTAGTTTACCCTGGTCGCCTAATTATCAAGATTACATCACGGCTCACTGTGAAGTAAGCATCACAAAAATAAGCATTTTAATCACGCCTGCACATATGTCAATTAAAAAAAGGACAATTAAATATATGTATACAACAGATTTACCGTCGATTTTTCAAGTTTTGATGCAAGGCCTCCACGGTGTCCTTCGGAGAATAAGCAACTTGTAGATCTTTACTGCTGAAATTGACAGAACGAATTCTCCTTCTCTGCTTGGGCTGATTTTCTGCGACAGAAAACACATTAACTAATGCCGCAGGTGACTCGAGTTCTAGACTTTTCCATTTATCTGTTTCGTCTTCAGTAGCATCAATACTGACTTTACTAAAACTATCAACGTGTCCAGAAGAAAATGTGCTATCGCCTGAAAGTCGAGACTCTGTGGTTTTTAGTGCAGAGCAATTCCTCAAAGGTATTTGCGTAAAAGTTGAAGAGAACATTGATGAGGGAGATGACGACGAAGGAGCCAAGGATTCACCAGCCGAGAAATTCATTTTTGGCAGTGAGCTGATAACAGAATCTAGATATTCGAAAAATATTATAAAATCAATGAGTATGTACCAATGAAGTACAGTATCACATTAGTCATTTGAATTAAGAAATATATAATCTATGGAAGTTTAAATGTATTTTACAGCACGAATATACAACAAAGTTATCAAAGGCTATTGTATTTTCGCCAGAACTCAATTCTTCTGTAACATCCGGTGCTTTATATAATTAACCTTTGGAAAGCAAGGAGGTTTAAGCTGTTGCTTATTCGTTTTCAAGCAATAGCGAGAAAATGCTTGTAAGCGTCTAAAATTATAAACTCTAAAAGGCAACGTCTCACTAGTGTATAATAAAGCTGCGCATACAGATGCATTGTACACGGGAAATTAAATCACAGTGAAATATTCACGTTTCTCCAGAAATGGCGAAGTTTGGAGACAGTTACTCTGGCGTTCGCGATTCTCATATTTAGCTCGTCACGCATATTACTTGAATTGCGTGTAAAGCTTTCGAGATCTTCAAAACGATGTCGTAGAGTTGAAGTTAGAGATGGATGATCCTGCAGTAGTATTTTACGTTCAGAGATTGAGAATTTTTATTGAAAGACGGAACGAAGACAGAGCAGAATACGTATGTGCTGTCGTCTGTGCTGTATTTAGAGAATGCATAATTAGATACAACGGTAAAGCAGCGCTGCATGAATTCTAATGGACGTATTTAGTCATGTCACATAAAGTCCGATAATTACACGGATCCATTTAGCTAAATAATTTTCAGCTCATGAGCTTAGGGCAAAATCGACGTTTCATTGTCTAACTTGAGAAAATTCCTCGGTACTAGAGTTTCAAATCCAAAAATGCGCAGATAAGGATGATGCACCCCGTTCTGTAATACACATAGGACCCTGGATTCTAGTTTCGACTACGAAACATATCAATTTCTAATTTATCCAACGTACGTGCTACAGCTTGTGGTTAACTTATTTGTTTTATCGCTCGAATATTAGATTAACCGACCTGAGTTTAATTAAGGGTAGTCTACTTGAACAATTTGCCATATTTGGCAATAAGACATTCGGCTCTGTGATGTGAATGACGTCCACCAAATTAATAACCGCTACATAAATGTTATTTATATATTGAGAAAGGAAGAAATGAAGGATAAAAGGTCCAATTTGAAATAAAGGTGCGTGCAATAGCCTGATTTCGCTTATGAATTCTGCACGACTCACCAGATACGGCGATAAATTTTCACCTGCGTGAAGGCTGATTAAATATAGACTCATTATTGTTCGTATTGTTCAAGAATATACGTGGGCTGCTAAAGAGTCCGAGGTCACCCATTGCAAATCACGATGATTTGTATTAAGATAACTCCTTCTCAATAATAGTCTTCCAATTAAGGTCTGTGGTAATATTGGAAATTTCTGTCTACGGGCATAAAACCGTTTACACAAACGGCAATATCTAGTCTAACAGCCCCCTACTTTCTTATTTTCACTCGATCATCAAAATACTAGAACGTAACCATAGAAATTTCCGGCCTAACGACCGGTGGGCACCAGTTAGTCATTTTGGTAATGCTAGAATGAATCTTCATATGCTCCCACCGACTGCAGCACAGATTGCTTAACTTTATTCTCTTGTTTTGGCAGAGTTAGCCGCGAGGTTTGGTTGTATTTATGACACTATGAAGCTGTAATGCAGATGTTGCTCTGCCTTATAGTTGACATGGCTATAACGGTATAGTGTAGAGGTTTTTCTCATGGTTATATAGCAGTGAAGCATCGGCTGCTAACGACTCTTGTTTTGTTGTCGGTGATGATGATAATGACGAAAATTATGATGCTGCAGATAATGATATTAACACGAAAAATGATGGTAATGATCAGTTGAGTCGATTGCAGCATCAGTTTTAAAATTATAATGTAATGCTGTGCTGACTGTTGGTCTGTCTGGTTTTGATACAACTTACAGTAAATTTGGCTAGAGCCCATCGGTCTTGAGACCGAAAATTTAAATGGCCACGAGCAGATAATGCAGTAGTATAACTGGTGATAAGCTAAACATGCCATAAAAAGTATAAAATTTTCTTGCCTTTTCAAATATTTTAAACGACCAGATCGAATTATTTAGATTTCATTTATGAGCAGAAGCAACTGAAAAAAAGTATAACCTATACTAGAACAAATAAATGGCAGAGCACTGTACTAATCAGATTTCTAGGTACACACAATGTCGGTCTTCGTGATAGCTGGGTTCTGACTAGTCCCACCAAGCTTAAGACTTTCACACCCTCTTTACTATTTACTGAAAATAGTGTGGAATCTTCGTAGTGTCAGAACCAATTAGAATTCCGCCATCACGAATACATATATGGCATGTACCTAAAAATGAGGATCAATTTGATTATTGCATAATTACTATTGAAAATCGACTAACCACCGAAGAAAATCGTGAATATGTTAAGTTTGATAATAGCACTGTGTAACAGTTTCAAAAAATAACAGGGCTGTAATTTATGGCTAATAAATGACCGCTATTTACAGAAATGTGAGACTAGATTACTCGCAATAACAAATATGATGAACGTTTCAGATTCAAACAGTACGCAATTTTGCCTTTAATAAATATATACGTGCATAAACGACGATATAAGCCCTTCGCATACTGGGCTCTAAAATAGCTTACGCCAAAAAGACAGAGTTAATAAGATTTATCCACTAAACTCTGGGTACCGCTAGCTAAGCGCGAGTTCTCCTTATCTGAAAATATGACATCATGATGCCACAGTCGGTTACGTCTACGACTACCTTGCGTGCGCGTCAGAAAAAGTAAGGAAGAATGCAACAGGTTACAAATTCAAGGCTTCTAACCAAATTTTTCCATTGCTAGTTTTGAGGTATAAGGTACAAGTTCGTGCAAGAAAACACGTCCCGAGCACATTTATTAGGCTTCTAGAGATCATCTCCCTTTAACGCCAAAATCACTGCAGTCTGGATTAATAATCCGGCTTCCAACACTGATCTCCACTGCGACGAGCATCAACAAGACCGGAGCCATACAGCACAGAAATGCATAAGAATTTAGAATAAGATATCTAACTGTCGCAGAATTATAAAGAATATGTGTGAAATACGCCGGAGAAAGACGAAAAAGGTTTAGAAAGACGCCTACAAATACGCAAATAGCCCGATCATTCATAATAGCATAGTTTTAATCAAACTATAAAAAAAGAACCGGGCAAGGCATCTTTAATTTTTTTTCCTAAGAAAATCTTACCCGCTCCATCTGTTGGAATTGATGATGAAACCGGTTGACTAATTCCAAGACTATGAAGAATCGCGTTAATCGACAGGCTATCATCAGTACATGATTCTACAATTCAAATTTAAAAAAAACTGAAATCAATATGCGAGGTTTTTAAATGGTAAAATGAACATTACACCTATCATTATAAAAAAGTCAAAAAGGAAGCAAGTGCCATTTTGGATAACACACTCTCACACACACACGCATATATATATATATATATATATATATATATATATATATATATATATATATATATATATATAAGTATATATATATATCTGTAAAAAATGCATCTTCACAGGAAACAAACATGCACATCTGATCGTTTTTGTTTCCAACAAGGGCCAGGTAATTAATCTATTCCTTGTCGCGCAACATGTTTCGTTTGAAGCGTGCATATCGTCATCAAGGACGATGTGCTGAGCCCATGTGAGCAACTAGTCGATAAAAACTAATAACGTCATCAGACAAAGAATTGCTCACCCACACAAAAATGCCAAAGCACAGACACACACGAATATAAAATACAATTTGAAAAACTTACAATTCGTCATTTTGAAAACTATGGATAATTAAAGTGAAATTTAATATTTTATGTTTTTATCCAATTAAATAAATTGTACTTACAAATAAATTAACTTTCGTCGATTCAAGGGAGTGTTTTCTTCTTCCTAAAAGAATTCTGATATAGCTCCTCAATTCACATTCCGACTACGAAAATTCTCGCAGCTACTGGTAGCAAGCCTAGCGGAAGAATAGATTTTCCTATCTTATGCTAAATATAGTATACTGAATATCCAAATATACGCATATATATATATATATATATATATATATATATCATGATCATTTCCAGCCACACAAAAGTCAAGGACTACTGTTTCACTGCTATAAATCCATAAGGGAGTGAAAAAGTGAATTTAGATAAATTATTATTGAGATTTACGAGAGAGGGAGAGGGTTAGAGAGAATGAAAACCTTGCTACTATGAGTAAATTTATCAGGATAACTAACAGAAATGAGGAAAACTAAACCTCTCCACAACACCATTATGGCCAAGTTAGCATTCGAGCAAGGCGACATCAGCAACACAGCTTCCTTGCGGATTTCACAGTATCACGTCATAAACAAACCGAACCTCGCAGCTAACTTTGCCCTACTAAGAAAAGAAAGTTACGAAGATGATTCTACTATACATCTGCAACAAGATCGCCACTGAGCTCGATTCGCTGCCATATCGCTAAGGGTTTCTATCCAAGAACTGTGATGTGCACGAGGACCCCATCCCGGCAGACGAGTGGATCCTATACTACCCAATTTGGATGTAAGTGACTTTAATTGTTTCTGCCATGTCAAAATCTGCCCACCTTGTTTCTTACGCCAATTTGGTGCTGGATGAGAGAACAGAGCTCTATTGGGCAATCGGAATGAGGGCATACGCAAAACGTGACTGAGCCAACGAAGTTGATGGAGCCTTATTTGCTTTTCTAAAGACGAGCACTTATTGTCAGATCCAAAAATACGTCTACGGATGTCAACGTTAGTTATTCGTTGTTGGTAGCCAACATGTGCTATACTTCTCAAACAACGATGATCGAATGCCTGTAAGCGTCTCAGATCATCAACTCTAAGAGGCTAAGTTTCACTAGCGTATAGTAAGACTGCGCGTACAGATGCATTGTAAACACGACCTTTAAGGCAAAGTGAAATATTGGCGTTTCTCCACAAATGACGAAGGTTCGAGAAAGCTACTCTAGCTTTCGCGATCCGTATTCTCACCTCGTCGGACATATTGCCTACGTTATTGATAGAGCTCCCAAGATATGAAAACCTGTCGACTATGTCAAGATCTTCATTCTGCAGTCGCAACGTTGGAGTGAGTGGTGGGTGATCCTGTAACAGTATTTTACATATAGAGGGTGCGAATTTCATACCGAAAGACGGAACAACGTTTGATAATCTATTTAAGGTGGTCTGGGCAGCATGCTGATAGTCGAATAATAGTACGATATCGTCCGCATAGTCAAGATCGACTAGTTTATCTCCCGGGAGAACTTCAACTCCAGCGTCCTGAATGTGTGAGAGAGTGCTGTTCATAATAGCATCGATTACAAAATTAAACAAAAATGGGGAAAGTGGACAACCTTGACGAACACCACTGCTGGTTGTAAAGTTATGCGTTAATTCGTTGTAAACTTTAACGCGACCAGAAGTATTTGTGTAGAGAGCTCGTATAATATTAACAAATTTAGTGGGCACACCGCTTTTCGACAAGATATGGAATAAAAAATTGCGATCCACCGAATCAAATGCACCCTGAAGTCTAGAAAGACGACTATTGTGGGACGGTGATATAAATGTCTCTGTTCGAGAACTTGCCTTAACGTAAAAATATTATCTATACAACCTCGTCCTGTGCGGAATCCGGCCTGTTCTTCTCTTGTTTGTGATTCATGTGAAGCGCTAAGACGACGTAGGATAATCGAAGCAAATAACCTTGATACGACCGGTGTCAAACTTATACCACGGTGATTATCGCACGAATTACGATTTCCTTTGTTGAAAATGGGGATGATGGTCGACTCATTCCAGTCAAGTGGTACGGTTTCCTCATTCCATATAGTATGAAAAAGTTTGGTCAACGCTCCTGAAATTATATCGCCACTATCCTTAAACAATCCCGGAAGCAGATCATCGGGGCCGGCGGCTTTGCGGCGCTTAAGAGATAGGATTGCATCGCTAACTTCTAACTCGGATGGTTCTTCGGGACTAACATTCCACACTGTTGATGCAGACATGCTTTCTGGAAGCGGAACTGACGCGGGTGGCCAAGAAAATTGATCTCTAAAGTGTTCAGCCCACCTGTCAAGACGACTTATTTTATCGGTTATTAATTCGTTGTTACTATCATTTATAGTTTCGCTAACTTTTAACTTTCTCGGACCTGTTGTGCGTATAAGTTGGAACAAACAGCGACTATTACCTGACGCGAAAGCTACTTCCATTTCTTCAGCCTTTCTGCTCCAAAAGTTTTCGAGATCGCCTTTTAGACTGCGCTTAAGTTGGCGTCTTATATTGCGACGGGTATTATTATGAGTCGAGCCAGGTGGAATTTGGCGCCTTATTTCGAGTATCTCCATAGATTTTACAGAGAGCCAGTGATTATTTCTACGGGGGCCTGCTATGCCACATACAGTAGTACCTGCATTGTGCATAGTGGAACTTATCTTGGACCAAAGTATATTCGGATTTTCGCTATTCAGACCAGTTAGATTAGCCTTAAGAATATTTTCATAGTTTTGTCGGATGGACGGTTGTTCAAGTTTGCCTACATCAATTTTGGGTTTATTCTTAATTATTTTCCCGGAAAATTTTAGAGCAAATCTACAACGGATAAGTGCATGGTCCGAGTCGACATAAGTGTTCCAAAAAGAGCGACAATCCTGGATGCAACCACGCCATCTATAACTAATTGCTACATGATCTATTTGAGTCCACCGTTGTCCGGGTGCTGGAGGACGCCATGTAGCACAACGTTTA
Source organism: Eudiplozoon nipponicum (assembly GCA_029291075.1). Lineage (NCBI taxonomy): Eukaryota > Metazoa > Platyhelminthes > Monogenea > Mazocraeidea > Diplozoidae > Eudiplozoon > Eudiplozoon nipponicum. The sequence goes on from JAQBSW010001670.1 coordinate 98,907, forward strand.
ACACTACGTCTGAAATTTGTACTACTTAAATATAGTCTATGTTAAGCGCAGCTATCCAAAAGCCGTTCACCATTATCATTGCGAGTCGAGCTTAGAGTGTATCTTCCATCTAAATGAAATTCTGTGTTGCTTAAGCGACCAACTTGAGCATTCATGTCACCCATAACCAGGACTATATCCGAACTTCGTGCTTTACTTAGTAAGGAGCTTAATTCGGAGTAAAAAGCGTCCTTGCTTTCTTCTGTGCTGCAATCGGTAGGAGCATATGCAGATACAACGAAGAGGCAACGATGATAACGGTTTTTTGCTTTGATTTTAGTAGATGTATTTAAACGTGCCGCACACAATCGACTATTTAAAGGGATCCATTCAATTAAGCAAGCTTCAGCTCGCGCGCTAAGGGCAATACCAACGCCCCATTTACCGGCTTGAGAGGACTCTGTGGAACCAGATGTTCGAAGCCAATAACGCGTAGATAGGGATGGTGCAACTAGTTCTGTAATACACGTAGGATCCTGTACTCTGGTTTCAGATACGCAACATATGTCGATATCTAATTTATACAACGTACGAGCAACAGATTCTTGCTGTCCAAGTTGTTTTAATGTTCGCACATTAAATGCGCCTACGTTAAAACCTAACTTAGGTTTAATGAATGATCGTCTACAAGAACCATTTTCGATATTTGGCAACCTAGTATTGGGCTCAGTGTTATGATCTAAACCAGCCATATTTATAGTATCTAAAAGAGAGTTATTGTAAGATTGAGAAGAGAAATGGGAAGTAAAGGACGCAGAATCGAATATAGAGTTGGAGTTGCCTGCAGTAGCCTGTTTTCGCTTATCCATCCTGCACGGCTCAGCAGATAAGGCGACCCTTTTTATACTGCGCGACGGCCGATGCAGTATGTAATTATTGTAAGTTGTACTTGTCATGGTTATATGTGGACTGTAAAAGAACACTAGGTCGCCCATTCCTAGTGATGGTTTTTATTCCGAGTTTTCCTTCTCCTAGATAGTCTGCCAACCAAAGCTGATGAGCACTATCTGCCCAGATGCCAGTTGCCAGAGTTTCCTTCAGCAGCCGAAACTTGCCCCTCACGTCTGGAACGCCTGCTCTCATTCCGTCACTACACATTTAAAAAAAAGTTACAGTGCAGTTAGACCAAACTCGAGGCTTCACATGAAACGGGATGATGGCTGTCCTTTTATGGCCCGGCAAGGTTCATGTTACCAATCCCGGGTCGACTCAGCTTGAGTCTTCGGTCGTCAAGATGGAATTTCTATATATATATATATATATATATATATATATATATATATATATATATATATATATATATATATATATATATATATATATTGATAGTTTCTAATTTCACCATTTTTTAAAATGTAAGAACAAAACAACGTACTCATGGAATAACATTTATTAATAAATATATTTCTACCAGTATCTACAGCCATTGTTCTGGATTCGTTAGTATATTCGTTCATCCAATCCCACTGTACATGTGTCGTAACCAATCTCCTCTTCGTTGAGCTAGCCTTTGTTTTGCGCAATTTAGACCACACCTTTTGCGTAACGTCATTTGGTGTGTCATCGCTTTCATTGTAATTGCGTCCGTAATTGATGTGTGTCGTATTTTGCGAAGCGTTGGCTATGTCAGTTATGTCGTTTTTCCAGTCCAATGTAATTTCTTTTTGAATTATTTTCTGCACGTTTAAGCAGGGCTTCAGCTTATTAATTGCAATAGCTTCAAAAGCCAGAAGCATTTTCTCTGCTTTTGCCTTGTAGAGAACTGAAAATTTTTTACTACTAACGACATGACCTCTGAGTAATACATGTTCGCAAATTGCTGATTTTTGTGCAGGAGCTGCACCCCTCTTCAATAGTTTTTGAGGGAGATGCTGATTCATTCTAGTTTCGAGCCTCTTTTTTGATCTGCCGATGTACTGAGCGTTGCAGATACATTGAAATTTGTATACAGAAAAAGGTGTTGACGTCACAGGGAGGCTATCTTTTTCATTCGTGCGCATCAGTTTTGTTGTGTTGAACACCACTCTCACCTGTATTGATGGAAACTGCTTTTGTCGCTCGAATTACTTTTCGTTTGAAGATTTCCGCTGGAAGATCACCTCCAAAGGGAACACTAAGCGTTACTATCTGGGGAGTTTGATTTTCTTCCAAATTGGCCACGATTTTGTTGCGTTGCCTCAAGTTGTATTCGATGAACCAGTCCGGATAGCCATTATTTCTCAACGCTTCGCGAAGCAAATTCAAAGGCAATAAACTGGTCTCCAAAAGGCATCTAGAAGAACTAAATGAACTACAACGAAACAAACAAATCAGACTCATGAAGCCAGACAAAGGGACAGGCGTAGTGTTAATGAACCATACGGACTATAGTCAGGCGATGTTACAAATTCTGAATGACAAATCCAAATTTAAACGCGAAGAGGTACAACGCGACACTACGGCAAAATTAGAAAATTCCATAACGAAGATTCTAAAACGAATTATTTCGAAGGTCGAGGCTAAACAAGAAATCGACATAGAGCACAAAAATGCTTTTATTACAGAATGCAAACATGCCACGCCTGTAGGTTCAACGCAACCGATATTATATGGGTTGCCCAAGGTTCACAAAATGACCAACAACGAAGGACTTCCGCCTTTCAGGCCCATTTTATCTATGATAAATTCCCCACAGCACAAGGCAGCCAGACTATTATGCCGGATTATAAAGCCTATCATGAAAGGAAGAATGGACCACGTTGTACAGGATAGCTTTCAATTCGTAGAAAAAATTCGCGACCTAAATTTGAAAGAGAGGAAAATGGTGTCCCTCGATATAAAGTCACTCTTTACTTGCATTCCAGTAAATAAAACTATAAATATCCTATGTGAATATATACGATGATCAGGAGCGCAAACACTGATAGAAGTGGACGACATGAGAGAACTACTTCTATTATGCACATCCAACGTACAATTCGTATTCCAAGGTGTCTTCTACAGACAAATTGACGGCATAGGTATGGGTAGTCCTCTTGGACCAGTATTGGCAGACATATACATGCACCATTTAGAAACAACTGGTTTAAAACCATTTATCAATGGAGCTCATTTTTACGTGCGCTACGTTGACGATACTTTCATGATCGTTGAAAAGGATGAAGATACAAATTCACTGCTACATCACATAAACAAGGTAGACCAGGCAATCAAGTTTACAATAGAAGAAGAAAAGACGGATATTTATCCTTCCTAGATGTAGGAATAACGAGAGATGAAGAAGGTACTCTCTCAAGGTCAGTTCACAAGAAATCAAGCTGGACTGGCCAATATATCCATTATATGAGTAGTGTGCCAAGGGCGTACAAAAGGAACCTAATAATAAATTTGGGCACACGAATACCCAGGATTTGTTCACCGGACAACATTGAAGTAGAGCTAAATTTGCTTCGCGAAGCGGGGAGAAATAATGGCTATCCGGACTGGTTCATCGAATACAACTTGAGGCAACGCAACAAAATCGAGGCCAATTTGGAAGATTATCAAACTCCCCAGATAGTAACGCTTAGTGTTCCCTTTGGAGGTGATCTTCCAGCGGAAATCTTCAAACGAGAAGTAATTCGAGCGACAAAAGCACAGTTTCCATCAATCCAGGTGAGAGTGGTATTCAACACAACAAAACTGATGCGCACGAAAGAAAAAGAGAGCCTCTCTGTGACGTCAACACCTTTGTATACAAATTTCAATGTACCTGCAACGCTCAGTACATCGGTAGATCAAAAAAGAGGCTCGAAACTAGAATAAATCAGCATCTCCCTCAAAAACTATTAAAGAGGGGTGCAGCTCCTGCACAAAAATCAGCAATTTGCGAACATGTACTACTAACAGGTCATGCTGTTAGTAGTAACAATTTTTCAGTTCTCTACAAGGCAAAAACAGAGAAAATGCTTCTGGCTTTTGAAGATATTGCAATTAATAAGCTGAAGCCCTGCTTAAACGTGCAGAAAATAATTCAAAAATAAATTAAATTGGACTGGAACAAAGGCATAACTGACATGCCTTTAAAAATAGCCAACGCTTCGCAAAATACGACACATACATCAATTACGGACGCAATTGCAATGAAAGCGATGACACACCAAATGACTTTACGCAAAAGGAGTGGTCTAAATTACGCAAAAGTAGTGGTCTAAATTGCGCAAACAAAGGCTAGCACAACGAAGAGGAGATTGGTTACGACAAATGTACAGTGGGATTGGATGAACGAATATACTAACGAATCCAGAACAATGGCTGTAGATACTGGTAGAAATAAGATTTATTAATAAATGCTATTCCATGGAGTACGTTGTTTTGTTTTATGATATATATATATATATATATATATATATATATATATATATATATATATATATGTATATATATAACATCTATACATAAAATAGCTAAATAAATGAATATACGTATATAGATACAAGCATACATGCATAAACACATAAACACGTACATAGATACATATACACATGCATACATAACTACATACATACCTACATAACTACATACATAACTACATACGTACACACAAATGCACATACGTACATGAATACCGAAATAAATATAAAGAGCATAATGTCATGCGATTGAGAAAACCAAGAACATTTAACTGGACACTCGTTAGGGAAAAATGTTACGGAGATTTCTCTTCTGCAAAAATAGCTTTCTTACATTCCCACAAATAGTTTGTCTTGTATTTCGTGTAATTTTATCAGTCTTGCAGGTAGGGCTGATTGAAATTTCATCCAAAGGACAACTATCTCTCAGCCGCTACGCTTGTTGGCGTGGAAAATAACGAGTCATCGATAGATTGAACAGCAGCAAGTTCAAGAAATTGACTGGTGAAGTCCTATAATACTATTAGGTTTCATTATTGCGCTGTTTGTACATCTTGAAAGGCCGGGCGGTTGTCTGGCTGAATATTCTACGGTTGGAACTCAAGGTCAATTAATATTGTTTAAAAAACGATAATTATGAGACGTTTGTAAAACTAGGAAATAAATATTAACAAACCATAGCAAAGAAAGCGTACTATAAAATTACTACGTGTTGATCGTTTACCATTTTCTAGGAGATCAAAAATCAATTTTGGTGTGTGTGCGTGAGTGTCTCATTACATAAATGACTAAACAAAAAAATAATTCAGCACTGATCATAAGATCGATTTATAGTTTTAATTTCCATTTTTGTCTATTAATAAGAAACTAGGATATTTTAACTGCAAACCGCCTTACAGTTAAATATCTCAAACATATTTTCAGTGCATTTTAAATGAAGCATTTGGTTTCGCAGTGCTGTCCTTCTTTTTGTAGATTTGACCGCATTCTTCTTGTGCGAGACAATTGGTAGCAATTATAGGTCGGTAAAATCTTGAACTTTTTCCATCTTCAGATGATGTAATTTTTGGCCTCAGTTGATGGGTTCTCACTTGTCCCTTCTTCTTTAAGCCTTCAATTAGCTGATTGTCTGAAAATGATGTTGGAACAAGATTTTCCATTGTTCTTTCACCTAATTTTCGAACCCGAATTTCCAGGTTCATCTTCAGGGTCGACACAATACGCACAGGAGTAAAACACAACTTGTGGCAAATGTGGTATCCTCATTCAAGACAGATATATTTATATTTATTTTAAATCCAAATGTATTTTTAATTGTCTTCCTAATATCCGGTCTTCATACCTAGTCTGTAATACTCAAATGTATACAAAAAAACTTAGCCTTGTCCCTCTCCGCGCACACAACCACCTATAAACATGTGTATTTTACTAAAGTGACATTTTATTGAATAATTATAAGCACACCTAATGGATTGACATACACGCCAATCCATGATGTTTATATTTAATTTCTGTTCCGGATGCATAGAAAGATCAACAAAATTTTGATTTCAATCCTGCAGTAATCCACACATGCCCCCAGTTTACCTAATCCCATCCAGCTTGCAATCGGTTATAGACCGAGAGAGAGGTTAATAAAACTGTTGAAAGAATGTATAGTATTATTATCGTTTTGACCGAATACGGAGTCTACACTAACTAAATCGCCTCTCAACCAAATACACAATAATACTCATATCCTGTATAAATTAGTTTCTTCATCAAAATATCTGTGTCGAAATCATGTATATATGTATATAATAAATTAGTATTATTTTATATATATATATATATATTTAAATTTTATTTACTTAATTATAATTATATATATATATATATATACTAACTCACTTCTTATAAAAACATCCATTTATATATAATTCAACACGCTATATATTATGTATATATAGATAAGCATGTAAGTAACTCACTATATATTATTTATATATAGATAAGCATGTAAGCATCCATGTGGGTTCTTCCTACATCTTTAATATATATCTATATATCCATCATATATATATACATATATACGTGTATACACCATATATATATAATATGAATATCATACAAGCAACACTGTGAGTCCCTCAACGGATAAATTGTATCAGTCAAAACGCTTTTGATAATAATCTCCTACATATATCTTGTGAATATCTAAATAAGCATTTAAGCAATCATGTGAGTTCACCCCACATCTTAAATGAATATTTAGAATCCTTCATATATATATATATATATATATATATGTCTCTGCGTAATATGTATGTATATATAACTATATACTTATTTATATTTATATATAACCACATCTTATAAAAACATCCATTTATATATACGTCCACACGTTGTATCTACGCATATATAGATAAGCATATAAGCAACCATGTAGGTTCTTCCCACATCTATTATAAATATCTATATATCCATATTATATATACACGTGTTTACACCATATACAATATGAATATCATATAAGCAACACTGTGAATCTTTCAACGGATAAATTATATCAGTCAAGAAGTTTTTTGTTAATATTTATATATCAAAGTTTATATATAGTCATATATTTATGCATATATATGTATACATATATATATATATCTGTATGCAATTAAATGGGTTCGTTGAACCTACAATTCGCCCTAAGTGTATAGTATATTTACTTCAAATATACACATATATAGATATATATATATATATATCTACACGTCTACACCTCATATATATATATATGTATATATAAATATACATAATGTCTATATCAATCCACATAAGCAACCATGTGAGACCTTCTCACCTTATATATTAAATCTAAATATTCTTCTACATATATATTTTGAATATCTAAATAAGCATTTAAGCAACCATGTGAGTTCCCCCACATCTTATATGAATATTTAGAATCATTCATATATATATGTATATATATATATATATGTATGTATGTATATATATATATATCTGCGTAATATGTATATAAATATAGATACATATATCTGTTAAGTATATTTAGATAAATATATGAGCAACAACGTGAGTTTCTCTCACATCTTATATAAATCGAAATTTTCATCATAAATATATATATATATATACATATATATATATATATATATATATATATACAGTGTAACTTGTTTGATTCATATAAACCTAGTTCATTTATTATGTGGTAAGGCAGACAAATAAAGTGGATTGAAAGTTCTTAAAAAGGAACCCTCAACAACAAAATAAAATATGTCATTTATATTGCTTTGCCAAAGAATTAGAATCAAATTATAAATATATGTCATTAATTAGTGGAAAAAATACCAATTGTTGAAGAAAAGGAGTCTTGCTGACTATCCTTTGTAAGCCCATTTATACTTGTATTAAACCTGCACATAGTAGTAACATTATTACCTTAAACAAGTATGTTGTCAAAATCCTTTTAGTGGTCCCCGAACAACATGTTTAGCATACATTGAAATCTTTCATGTTGGTACCTTGTACCGACTCGGAAACCACAGTGTAGGTACCATGTACCATTACAATACCATAATGTTGGTATCGGGTACAAACACAATAGTTTCAGTGTTGGTATGATTTACAGGCTCGCTATATGTATATATATATATATATATATATATATATATATATATATATATATATATATATATATATATATATATAGTTGGTTTTGAAGCTAGCTGGAAGACTTCATGAAGTTATCTTTGCAAATGCAGGTTTACACATTCGTATAGGAGATTGTACTGTCCAATTTTCAAACATTCCTCGGCAAACTACATTGTGAGTAAAGGGCGTAATACCATCTCCTACTGATGAATCACCAGTAAGCACAAAACGAATGTGCACGAAATTATACTTTCCGTTCGTGCTGTGTTTGGTTTATCCTTCTGGTCATATTTGAACTAATTTGTAGATAGCTGCGCAACACAATTGCAAAAATATTTGTTCTCCGCCACAAACAGCATCTAAATGTTTACATTCTTTTTTAAACCGATAACAGGATCCAAATATACAGCAGTAGGAAAACTAGGTTAGCCTATTCATAAGTTTCTTTGGGAAACTATACCTGACATAGAGCGCTGCTTTAAAATGCCTTTAATAGGCAGTCGGCGAAGTCCAACTGATGTTCCACCGCTAGGGCGACGCATCTGTCGTGTTAAAACATTATCCAGACGAGATCCGCACACTAGTGAATTTATTCCCTCATCAACGCTGGCAGCATTGCCAGAATTGCTGCGAGAACGTGCATCAACATCTAATCTCACTGTTGCGCAAAATGTAGAATTACTGGGTAAAATTTTAGAATCTGGTTGTTGAACTAAAGAAGCTTCATACACTTCAGTTCCGCTATTTAATGTAGCTACAGCGTAGTCTGATTGGTGGTTAAACTCCGTAGGCAAAATCTTAAGTTGGGATGCTCCATTTATGCCGAAAGCAGAACACACTGATTCCGAGGTTTGCGCCGGGTGACAACTTGCTACAGATGGTAGTCCATGCATATCTTTACCACAATGATGATTGATCGCAGGATGACTAGCAGCATTGTCTAAATATAAGAAAATATATAACAAAAATAAATAAAGAAATGCAGTGAATTGCGCAATTTTAATTCGCTTGATAACCGTATTTACTTTGTGCTGTTTTGTTAACGTGAGCCCTGATTATGACTCTACTAAATAAGACCCAACGCTTCAATAATGGAAGATTTATAACACCAAGTGTAAATAGCAAACTTTAAAAAAATAGAAGATTTATCTATTAGGTATTGCCTATCTAGTAACTGACCCCCATACCTTGATCAAATATATGGTCGGTTTTGAGCGTAATGTCAACTCCTACCTATTAATCACCAATAAGCACGAAACTCACGTGTAAATGAGATTATACTTTTATTTATACAAGCTATAACATTCCTTCTGGAAGGTCGAAACGCTTCAGTACGTGTGACTAAAGAAAGTTTTGCTATGTTGTACGAAAAATGGTTAATATATTGGGATTGGTGTTTACTTCCATCTCGCAAACTTGATTTAAAGAATTGTTACCATCACTCGCACAATGCACCATTGTTTAATAAAAAGAACTTGTTACTAGATAAGAAAAACTTAAATAACAATTAACCTAAACTAGTCCAATCCATAAATATAAAGCGTCGCACTACAAGAACAAAAATTTAGTCTGCGCCAAATTATGCTAGTTTGGAAAGATGCAATATTTTACATTGTACAAATTTTTTGTCAGTCTCAAACCAGGGAAACGTTAAAAAGTTCTGAGTTTCGCATAAGGAAATGTACTGAAGTCTAGTATGCCAGGGATACCAAACGTAACTAAATGTCGCATTCACGAGGTATCTAAAGTTGAATCTCTAAAGCGTAATATGTGTAGACTAAAAAAAAGAGTAGAGTAGGAAAAATAAATGAATATTAGATGCTACATGCAGACACACTACTTACCACTCCCAGGTGAAGTCTCAACGGAATATACTGGCTCACCATGTATCCAGCACTGATAATTAGACAACTCCTTGACCTCCCATGTCGTTCCAACAACTGCAGCAATTTGATTAGACAAACCAGCGTTTTCCGATATGGCAGATATATCAATTTTATTCAAGGGGTCTATCAATGTTTGCACAGGGCTCGCCGGAACTCCTTGTACCTGGTAGTCAATGGATGAAATAGTACTGCTGGCAAATGATGGGCTTAAACTACCCGATGAGCCATTCAAAGTTAGCTGATTAGCAGAACAACACGAAGTATATCCAAGGCGAGGTGAGGTGTAAGGTGAAGTATTAATGGAATCTTTGAGGCCAGTGTAATCAGCAGACAACAATTCCATGCCAGGCACTGGCGATACCTGGTAGTAATTATAAACGAATAATTAGATGCATTAAATTGATTTTTAAATAGAAAACTTCCAATGCTTAAATAATAAAATACACAGATGAAACTGGTATTATATGTTTTTGATTTAGCATCTAAAAAAATTGGCACTGGGGGCATTTCTTGTAATAAAACTGCCATCATGCAGATCGCCAAATATACTTTTAAAATTCGTATTATCAAAATTCAAGATGTCCTTTAAAAAAGGTTAGTCAGGTTATTGCCGTTCGTTTAGGCATTATGATGTTTATAATCCGCACTTAGACAGTCGCATTATCTTATTTTACAATACTAACTTCATCGTTTTGTAAGATTTTTATGTGACCTGTAACCACAAGGATTTCCGAATTGACGAAGTCCTGCACGACGTATCGTATTGACAATGCAATAACCAGCGCTGGTATTATATGTGTGCAGGCATTCTTCATGGTAAGGCCTTGAGTTTAGTTTCACTGCGTGGTTAGCTGAGTAGTAACAGAACGAAAGAAAAGGTGTGGCGGCCGCAAAAATCTTTGACTAGTAAAGCCTCTAAAACAAATACAACTCAACATCTTTCCGTAATAGAAATTCTAAGAAAAGGAAATTCTTGAGTTTTACCCATCATAAATCGGCAACAGTATACCCAAACAGAACATCATATATTCAATATCAGGACAGCACGGAACTAGTTTTTCAATGCTGATATTTTTCTATGTACGACAACAACAACAACAACAACAACAACAATGATGATGATGATGATGATGATGATGATGACGATGATGATTTATAAGAGGACCTACCGATAATGGTTTCTTAAGCATAGAAGTTTATGGAAGCATTAATATTTAGTTCCTTAAAGAACCATTTTAAGCTCAAAATAAACTTTATATTGGGACGCTTTTGGCCTGTAACCATGAAATTTGTATCGACAACGGAATTATGAATATATATGCTGTAAGTATAAAGAAATCATTACATCTGGTAGCAATACAATTTTATCCAGTAGAACGGTTTCTCATTTATTGGGAACTCTTCAAATACTGTGCAGAATTTGCCATTGATCGTATGTAAACATTGGCACAATTGCTTTGAAGTCTGTGACATTATCCACTGCGCGACCTGTGACACGTGCACACGCATTTTGAAGTTACATATCGCCGTGTTTCTGGTTAGCACTTCCTTAAGATGGAACCTATTTTGAATATCTTTATACCTGACGTACTAGCTAGCTACCCCGATATGCCATTATACACAAAACTCGATATCACTTGAGGAAGTTATACCGATTTGAAGTCAAATGACAAGAATTTGATTACATGTATTTTGTCAATGTAAACTAAACATTGCACCTACTTGCGAAAACAATTCATCCAATAGACTGATTTCGCCCTTACTGGCAACTCTTCAAGAATTGTCCAGAATCTTCCCAGAACGGGACCCGAACCACAGCACATTTGCTTAGCAATTTGAGATTCTATCTATTGCGTCATCCATGCCATATTAATTGTTTCGTTAACTTCGGAAAAAAAATCCTGTCAAAGGTGAAGCCTCCTGCTCTGCCTTAATATGCAGCTAACAATGGTAAATGAAAAGTAATAAAACGGGAACAATCATGACACACACGGGGAGCGGCAAAACTATGGACATTGGCACTTCAAAACAGATATTCATGGAATAAGATTTTCGTCAAACTTAGGTGCCAGACCGTCTAAGAGAAGGAAACACCTGACTCAAATTCCACTAGCTGAAGGCGCCTTCATTTTCTTCTATCATCCATATATATCTATCAAATATTGTCAAATTCATGTGAAAGTGCAATATCACACGTTAGATTTTGATTTGTTGCTTCGATATCCATGATTCTGGTGACCTACTAGGCGTGACAACTTCCAAAGCAGGTACTACCAGTGTAATTGTGAAATATGATAAAGTATAACTATAAGAGCTCTTTCGTAAATAACAATTATTATGGTTTGTAAAATTGTGGAAAAGAGTAACACATCAAATAAATTACAAAACTAATACAACATTATGCTATCGGAAAAGGTAAAGCATGTAATTAAAGATATTGTTAGCAAGAACAAACTTAAAGTAATAATACAGTTTCAAGACGGCTTCGTCGTCAATGAAGATTAAGCAATATAATAAAGAATGTAATTTAATTACACTTGAAAACAATAATTTGGAACAGAATACTTTAAAATCATGAGTGTTTTACAGGGTGACCGGCGGAACTGTCTATCTTTCTCTTGCAGTTGATGTCTAGCATTAAACTTAACGGAAAGACGATCCGATAAAACGCCACACACATCCAAAGTCAAATCTATGATCTAACGGTGACTTTTTACTGCTCCTAACCTAAAATTGAACACTGAACCATACTGAACTGCTTAACGGTAATGAACGAAAACTTTAAATTTACTTGGCACATATTGGCTCGAACTCTACCCTGTTATTAAAGAGATTCCCCAGGCGGCATATCTAGTTTTCCCTGCATTACGTGACGGTTAGCATGGCTAAACACGAAAATTGTCTACGCCACTGACTATTAAATTATAAAGATTTATAAAACTTTTATTCTGCAACATTTAAATTGTATTTTGGGTGGCAACATTCAATATATCAATAAAGTTATATTAATAAACTTCATTTTTTACACAGTCTAGACGTTGAAGACAATTAAACGTCAAGCCGCAATGTAAGTTAACTAAGAAAAAGACAATATGATGCGGGGAAATCTGCCAGAGCCACGAGGCTCAGTGTTAAAGACACGGCTAGCTGTGCTCTATTATAAAAAGCTCATCTGAAACTCATAGTACTCCATATAATATGTTACGCCACACACAAATTAAGACGGTAAGAAAAAATAACTAACCTGCATTCCAGCGCCGGGCGTTCGACCAGTGGCGATCGCTGACCACCATAATTCGCTGCAAATATGCATAAAATGCTCGGGTGCAATGGATGTGTTTTCACGACAAGCATGCACATTGCTTTGCGACGTAGGTCTTAATGACGGGCGCGGTTTCTCAATAACCAGGCAAACATTAAAAGGAGTAACATCACAAGAAATAACCTTTGGCGAGGTTATGCCTAGAAAAAGACAGAAAACGAATAGTAAAACATAAATCCCAAATTTTATTTAGAAAAAATAAATTACACCACGTTTGCTATATAATTCACATAGTCACTCACCACTAAAACGCCTTAGCGATCTAAGATTGATCGGACGATCTATTTTGGAGGATGCGCTGTTCACTTGTGGTTTTGTAGAAGTTGAATCAATAATTGGAGCATTCGTTTGATTGGGATCACCAAGATTCTGTGCAATAGGCATAGTTCATTAAAATTAGTTTTCACAGGAGAGATGCATAAAAATAAAATAAATTAGAATACAAGATATAAATATTTCACCAGAAAATGCTCTAAACTAACCTAAAATATCGCTAAAGTAAGTAGAGCTAACCTGTTGAATTTGTGGCGAATTCATGATGCTACTTATAGTAGAATCCTTATTTTCGGTAACTTTAAGTCTGTCGTCTTCATTATCACTATCTTCATCATCCGAGGCTATTTGAAATTTAACCTTCTCCGTTCCAACCCAAACGTCGCAACTATTATCGTGGTGATCAGTATTTTGACAAGAATAGATAGGGTCGTCAAAGCGGTTCGTGTGATTATTATTGCAATCATTCTCAAAATTCTCTTCTTCTTCTTCTATGTCAGAAGAGGCCGAAATTGAGGCCTCTGGCAGAGCTACCGGACATTGAAGTACGATGCCCCAGTCCTGTTTAAAATTGCCGGAACCACGACTTGAGCAAGTGAACAACAGTAGAAGAGGTGCCGCAGGGACTGCATTTAAATCTAAGCATATTTTGCAGAAATTTTCAGTGCTATGCGATGAAAATAATAAACGAACAAATATATATAAACAAAATGTAGAAGAAATCAAACAATAAACCACTCAATATTTTTTATTATAGCCAGGAAGATCAATTCTTTTAGTATAGACCGTACGAGACCTCTGTAAGTAAAATGAAAAGAATTATGTTCCGCTATTAGGAAGATAATATAGACAGTTACCTAAAGCAATTGTCAATTGACACGGTAAACAACTAAAATCCTAGACAAAAGCAATTGGAGCATCGAAATTTTCTCCATGCAATGCAATTTGACCCCAATTATATCGACGGGGTTCAAGATAACGCTGCCGCTACGACTGATTAGAGCGTACCAGTCGTGAGACAAAACATTTTGAAAAGCCATATAAGTATAGAAATGCAGCACAGATTTTGTCAAAAAAGATACACTCAGCAGTCTTATAGTGTGACAGAAAGTCAGGCAGTTATAGCACATTATTTGCGATATTAATGAGGAATAAGCAAATTTGCAGGAAAATCTCGCGAAAGCAGTTTCTTATAATTGAAATTAAATACTTCTTTTGTCTAAAAACACTTTTAATGAATTCTTTAAAAATCATTAAACCCACACCTGTCCAAAAATGAATTATTGGCCACGGATAAGTAAAAACGAGAGCTGCAGCGTATGAGAAGTATAACTAAGTCTCAGAAATCGAAAAGATGAAACATAATCTGGCAAATATAATAAATCATATAATTAAACGAACGTTGGCTACGCGGGCGGTGATAACCATAATTAAATCAAAGTTGCGATCTGGATATAAACACCAGTACCTTTACATACATTCACTTATCAGTAGAAACTAAGCCTTGTTTAATATAGGAAAACAAAGTCATTAGAGCCCCGTACGCACCAAATTCCGGACTGGAGTTTAAATCAAGATCTCAACCTTGAATTTATAATTTTAATCACTCACTAACTCTCAAATCCACAACGCATAAAGCATAAACACTAAAATATAATGATTTATTCACATCTTAGAAAGTCATGTTCATGTAACGCGTTATTTTGGCGTAGGTTAACTGAATATATGATTACAATAAATAATACTTTTATTCATTCACAATTGTGATTTCATTCAACTAAAGACATTTAAAAAATAAACCATTATTTATTATAATGCCAAACAAACATGATTAAAATATAATATCGATGAAAGTAGAATAGTGGCCAATGAATAAATTTGATCATGTTGACGAAAAACTTTTTTTAAGTCTCAAAACAAAGTGAATCGCCTGAAAACAGGATGATTGCTCAAAGAAGAGTAAGCATTCCCATGCAGGTAACATTGAATAGCAATCAAATCAGACAATACATTATTGATTTCAAGAAACCAGTTAAATATGTCAATACAACCAGTCACTAAATAATAAGATTTAAACACAGACGCGAACTTAATAGCCTGTGAATCTATTATCCGAAAAGACAATAATGGCGTGGTCAAGTCAGGTAACTTATTGCTTTAAGTAATTTACCTCTACGCAAATCAGGACATTGGGTTCTGTGCATTGTTATGAAAAAGTACAAAATTGAGACTTTGAGACCAAATGACAGTATAAGTGCATCGTAATAGAAAAAACACAGCTATAATAAAATACACAGACAACATTTAGGTAACTTCGAACTTGATCGCCTGCATTGACCAGATGCAAAGATTCTTTGCACGATTAAAATCAATAAAAACGCAAACAGTACGGACTGTTAGATTTTTTTAAGAAAGTGAATATTACAGGTAATAAAAACTGATCAGAAATCGTAATACTGAGAATCTAGTCTTCTGTCTTATTTTTACACCAGATTACCCAGCAGAAATACCAAATCGTTCTAATTTCAAGATTGTTCAGAAATTTAAACAATAAAAATTGACAACAGAACAGAGGTATCAAGTAAAGTCTGAACAAAATTTTTCACGACTGCAGATCATATGCGAAAATATAAGTACGAACGTATTAACCTTAAAATACTATGGCAGGAGTGAACAATATATATATATATATATATATATATATATATATATATATATATATATAAATATAATCTTTTCGGTATAAACTGAACACTTCATCAGGTAGCACAGGAAATTCACGCAATAGATCAGCTTCGGCCTTATTGAGAACTCTTAAAGCAATGTCCAGTTTTTTTTGCGAACGGGACTCGAACCGGGGCACATTCATTTTGGAGATTGGGAATATTCTCTGTGCCATTAATGCGCATGCTACAAGCAATTTCAAGTCATATACCAACATGTTTTAGTTCATCCTTTTCTTCAGATAGACGAAATTTTGAACCTATTAAGTACTGAAATTCCAAATACACAGCCGATCCGATATTATATAACAGACACTATGCAACTTGGGAATTTACATTGATTTGTAAACTAATGACGTTTATAATTATATACTTATAGTAAGTACAAACTAAATATCGCACTAGGTTGCAAAGGCAATTCTTTCAGTAGGCCGGTTTCAAACACTGTCCAGGATTTGCCGCAGACGGGAATCGAACTGGGCGCACATTTGCTTCGATCTATGGAACCCTATCCCCTGCGCCATTCGTGTCGCATATTACACGCTGTTTTTACTTATATGCTTACTTATGTTTTTGGTTAACCTTTCTTTCAAATGGAGCCTATTTTAATATCACTCCAACAGGTGGCATAGCGACTGGTCAATAATGATAGATTGTGCTAGGCTTGTTGGATCTTTTGGTCGAAAGAGATATCAATTAGGCTCAACTTGAAATAAAGTCTAACCAAAAAATAAGCTAGTATATAACTGATAACTTAAACGATGTAACATAGCACATCTGCACACAGAAAATGTAACTAATTAAAAAACGCTAATCACGAGAAAAAACACGTTTACATAGACTTACATTCCGCTTTACAAAAAGTGACGCACAAATGTAAATATGTGCTATGATATTCCTGTAAATGCGGAGAATATTGGAAAACAGTCCCAGTCTACCTATCCTAAATAATACAAAAAGTAAAACTATCTGGATCTCCATACTTGCCACACAATTGGTCGAGCATCCCTGCAGAACAACTTCAATATATCTTGCAAGCTTGAAGCAATATAAAAAAACTCAATTTAATATTCATGACAATTATATTGATAATCATGTACAGAACGATAAAAAAATCAGCATGAAGGTGTATAATTCATCTGCATACCTAGTGGTCACATTCTTCATTGGCAGCTGCTGCAAATGTCTCTCTTTGCTGCCGTTTTGTTTGGTGCCAGCAAGCATGTGGCCCAAGCGCTTAGCTTTCCTAAACTGTCGGTAGCGCGATTCTGCAGATTCCGTGTCTGCTGTCCACGCCAGACGCATCGACTGCGCCAGCACGTTTCGTATGTTCAACAACACCGTCAAACTGGTCGCGTCCTGACGAAAGCGGACTCCTGAAGCCAGTCGACTTAAATTTGACGCGTGGCCGAATGCAGGGTGAAAAACAAACAAAATATTCAGGGTCTGCACAAAATTTTCAGGTGTTGATGGAGCATAGCAGAGCTACTTTGGTTTTATAACTGAGTTCTGCTAACATAAGGTAACCGTCTGAAGCTATATATTATAGTGAACAAAATAAAATTATAAAAAACGCTGCATACAGACATATATGGTCCCTGCTGAACGGACTCAACCATCACCTGAAGTGAGTTATGACGTCGATTACTTACAAACACGAGCCCAAATCAAAACATAAACGAAAGAGAACAACGGCACTGTCTGTTAGTGATAAAATTAAATATTTTATCAGCTGAAGAAAATTGAAAATAAAGCTGTTTCTATTTTGCCGTAAAATGTTAAGAGGCTAGAACGAAAATTCGGAATAACACGACCACAGGAAAGCCCAGACATTTACAATTTAATTCATTCTTGTGATGTTAGAAACCATGCAATATTTAGGTGATTTGAACTTATTTTGATCCATTCATAACGCAAGGTATAACGAGATTAGCCTAAAATGAAATGAAGATAATGCTAGCACTAGACATACCTAAAAGAACATATAGATGCATTAACCAGGGTTCACGAAAACAATCTTGTTGGCCGCTACATTCCTACAACTTCCCTTTCATTTAAATGTCTCGTGGTTAAGAAGGATGTAGTTCGACGAGGCCAAAATACTGACAGCGCGAATAACAGTATCCGATCACGGGGCAGCATGTCGTACTGCAAAATTGAGTTCAAGACGTCTTTCTAGACTTCAAGGGTGCATTTGATTCGGTGGATCGCAATATTTTATTCCATATCTTGTCCAAAAGCGGTGTGCCCACTAAATTTGTTAATATTATACGAGCTCTCTACACAAATACTTCTGGTCGCGTTAAGGTTTACAACGAATTAACGCATAACTTTACAACCAGCAGTGGTGTTCGTCAAGGTTGTCCACTTTCCCCATTTTTGTTTAATTTTGTAATCGATGCTATTATGAACAACACTCTCTCACACATTCAGGACGCTGGAGTTGAAGTTCTCCCGGGAGATAAACTAGTCGATCTTGACTATGCGGACGATATCGTACTATTATTCGACAATCAGCATGCTGCCCAGACCACCTTAAATAGATTATCAAACGTTGTTCCGTCTTTCGGTATGAAATTCGCACCCTCTAAATGTAAGATACTGTTACAGGATCACCCACCACTCACTCCAACGTTGCGACTGCAGAACGTCATTTATGGAGAAACGCGAATATTTCACTTTGCCTTAAAGGTCGTGTTTACAATGCATCTGTACGCGCAGTCTTACTATACGCTAGTGAAACTTGGCCTCTTAGAGTTGATGATCTGAGACGCTTACAGGCATTCGATCATCGCTGTTTGAGAAGTATAGCACATGTCGGTTACCAACAACGAATAACTAACGTTGACATCCGTAGACGTATTTTTTGGATCTGACAATAAGTGCTCGTCTTTAGAAAAGCAAATAAGGCTCCATCAACTTCGTTGGCTCGGTCACGTTTTGCGTATGCCCTCATTCCGATTGCCCAATAGAGCTCTGTTCTCTCATCCAGCACCAAATTGGCGTAAGAAACAAGGTGGGCAGATTTTGACATGGCAGAAACAATTAAAGTCAATTACATCTAAATTGGGTAGTATAGGATCCACTCGTCTGCCGGGATGGGGTCCTCGTGCACATCACAGTTCTTGCATAGAAACCCTTAGCGATATGGCAGCGAATCGAGCTCAGTGGCGATCTTGTTGCAAATGTATAGTAGAATCATCTTCGGAACTTTCTTTTCTTAGTAGGGCAAAGTTAGCTGCGAGGTTCGGTTTGTTTATGACGTGATACGGTGAAATCCGCAAGGAAGCTGTGTTGCTGATGTCGCCTTGCCCGAATGCTAACTTGGCCATAATGGTGTTGTTGAGAGGTTTAGTTTGCCTCATTTCTGTGAGTTATCCTGATAAATTTACTCATAGTAGCAAAGTTTTCATTCTCTCTCTACCCCTCTCCCTCTCTCGTAAATCTCAATAATAATTTATCTAAATTCACTATTTTTTCACTCCTTATGGTTATATGGCAGTGAAACATTAGTCACTTGACTTTTGTGTGGCTGGAAATGATGAAATGATGATGATGAGTTCAAGACGACCAGGTTAAGGTTAAAGGTGATACACCTGACGTTGTCACCGTTATTTAAAAACGATCCATCTTCCGACAGTTAAATTTCCATTTCAGTTCCAACCCAGTTTGGCAGAGACAAAAGCTGATGACATCTTAAACTAAGTTTTTACTAGCAAAATGACTGAACGTTTGCGAGTACATCTTTACGAGTCCGGAAACTGGGTTGGCTATGTGGAACCATACATAATAAAAAAAGTTTACAACTCTGTAGTCAAGTTATGACTACGCTGCACCACTCAATAGCAGAGAGCTAACATTAGACCTCCCTGGATCACCACTTTGTTGTAATAAGAAATGAATCGCTACTCCTTTTGAAATAGAGCCGAGTGAGACACATTTTGGAATTCTTAAAGCAATTAGTTTCCAGTAGCAAAGCATTGTGTACATCTATAATCGTTTAATTCACCACCCGAAAAATATCTACCAGATCGCGGGGCAAGACAGCTCATGTTTTCAAGAGCCTGACGACCTACGTTTCCAATTATATAATAAAGAAGAATTTCAATATGGTTATATACATCTGCCTCCATTACTCAAAATGCACTATGCGACTTTCATAAGTGATATAATATTGAGACCATTAAAAATATATACGAAGCCAGAAATTAGAAGAAAAACTTTTAAAAAATTTGCATTCAGATCTACATATACTTACAAGTCTTTGGGCACGAATAAGTAGGGTTTAGGTACATGTTGTACCGGCATAGTAAATACTTGCACATTCTTCAGGCTAATCGTTGATTCTTGCAGGCGTCTAGCTAATTCCTCGTGTTCAATTAAGTTTGGTGTAACAGCTAGATTCGCACTACTGTCGACAATCATAAAAATGGGCTCTCCATTTCTAGTTACTGGAACGTTCTCCCAGTCATAGTTTGATGCAGAGAGAGATTCCATAAATTTTGCAGAAAGCAGGGAAGAAACCGCTGCTTTATCGATGGGTAGGCTTTCCGACAAAATCTTCAATGGTTTAACGTCTGCGGGACTAGAAATCACAGTCGTTGCCAATGATTTGCCATTTTCGCTTAAAGGAGATGACGCTGATTGGGTTTCTCGTGGCATAAGGGTAATGACATTGTCATTTACAATCTCACTTACAGCGCAACGTATACCTGAGGAGGTATCAGCTACAGCCGTCTGATTGGATTCACCTTTTTTAATGTCAGAGCTAATCAAGTAGTTCGGAGTTCCGGAAATTTGTTCCGAATGGCTCGGAGATGAAGTAGTCGATTGAGCAGCTTTTGGTAAAGAAGCGGTTTTTTTCTGCCGCCTCCGATTGCGACGCTTCTTTTGGTTACTTTTAGAGCAGTTTGCATCGCCTAATTTAGAAACTAAGTCACAGCTGCTTTGGCCCTTCGCTTCAACTGTCTGTCTGACCAGGTTCTTGTCTTTGTCCAGTTTAGCTTTTAGGTCAATGCCTGCATCATTAATTTGGTTCGAATCTTCTGCAGAAGAAACACTACTACTGCTACTTTCCTGTGCGACAATATTTGAGCCATGCTTTGGGAGTTTTTCAGACGATGCTTTACCAGATACACTGGACATTGCACGAATAAGCTGACGGCTGCATCAAATTATTGTTCATGATTTGTTGACGATAGATGAAAGCAACACATGATGCATAGAAAGAAAAGTAAGCAGAATTGGATAAAACGACAATAAGGTATAAAACACACTACCAGCAGAAAAATATGTCAATACTACCAGTATTCCTTTTATTAAAAAACATATTTTAATAAACGGATAAGCGCGACATAAGACGTATACCTAGAACACTACAAAAATTTGTGAGAAATCTATAATCTACAAAAACAGCTTTTAAATTAAATTAACAAGTAAACCTTAGATACTTTTTGTGACGGAGAACTAATATATGTGCAATTGTGTATTAGGTGTTGCGCACTTATCAACAAATCAGTTGAAATATGGCCAGAAGGATAAACCAAAACCAGTATAAACAAGGTGTATTATCTTCTGTAAATATTCATTTCGTGCTTACTAACGACTAATTACCCACCATCTTGTCAAGATATATGGGATTGGCGGACGGTACGATATCCTATACGAATGTGTAAAATTGCGAGAAAGAAGATGCTTGCATGAAAAAAGAACGTCCGAGTAGAAAATTGATTTTCCTAATTTACAACATAACCTACCTCTGTTTGGAATCAGCCTCAAGCTCAAGACCAGAATCCGAAGCTGTTGCATCGCTGCAGTCTTCCGACACATTTTTTTCCTTCGCGTCACCTCCAGTGGACAAATTCGGTGATCCTTTATTCTGCACAACATCGTTCCTAACAGTGTTCTGTTGTCCAACATCAAACTGCACATCTGGTCTGACAGGAAGATGTAGAAGTAGAAGTTGTCTTGATTTGTCGAATTGTGCGTTTGCGTTGTCGGAGTCTACGGCATAGGGCAATTTTCGCTCTAATAGGTATGCGTATGGCTTCTCGCACTGTATACAAAAAACAATAAAGCGAGTAATTAAAACTGACAACACCCCCATGTTGGCTGTCAAAAGAAAAAATATTATTATACCCTCATTATAAAATGAAATATATCAACGAGGAACACCAATGTTCCAATGCCGCATTATCATTTGTGAATTTCTCCGCAAGAAAAATGTTGAACAAAGTGGCGGGTCTAGCCAATAAATACATCAATCTAATCAAAACACAGAAGCAAGAACATCCAGACTGCTGAGCAATAAATAAACTTCTGTCTAAATAGAAAAACTGTACACGAAATATTTATCATAAATGTTAAAAATGAAGGAACATAATACATGATCTCGCAGGTAGCAAAGATAAGCCAAAGAAAGTGACAGTACATGAAAAAAGATTTGTGCATTTGTTACATTACAAATGATAACAAAATTAACAGTACTCACCTCATGCGAAAATATAAAAAGAAATTTTCTCCGTAAAATAACAGTTTCTTCCACATTTTTTTCTCAAGTATATTAAAAGTGAATATATATATATACTGAAAGTCAAAACAAACAGAAAATTAAAACGCGAGAGATAATAAGAAAGAAACGGGATTTAAATCTAACAAAATTTACTTCTACCTTTGCCAATGGGAAGGCACTATCAAAGTGTTCTTGGCCATACAAATCTGGATAACGTCTATTTAGAGTAATAGCTTCCCAAATATGGAGGGATATTTATGAACCTTGTTTTAATTGAAACAGAAAAGTGTTTTGTTTGTTCAGCGCATCTTTCGCCTGATGTAATTGTCATAATTATAATCATCATTCTCATTATAAACATCATCGTCACCATTATCCGCATTTCCATCATCAGTGCCATCAGCCTCATTATGTTTAAAGTCATAACATTATTCTGTCGTGCATTCTGTTGCTTTATTACTAGTCATGCTTGGACTGCAAAAGAGCGCAAGGTTGTCATCGCCAATTGGGGCATGAATCTCTTAATCTTTCAAGTTGTCATTAGCCTGCCTGTTATCCGAATTGCAAGCAAACACAAGACTGTGTAGTAACAAATTGGTTGAAAATCTGGGCCACAGGGCATGAATGTGCTTGAGTAAAAGGTATCCCATCTAGAAATACATTTTGTTAGTACCTTTTAAAGACTCGGTATATTTCATATATAGTGAGTTAGCTTTAAAGACGCATTATCGAAGACTACATGAATTTAGCTTCATTATTGCTTGAATGCGAATTCCCATATGATATCGTATCATCCACCAACCCAACATTTCTTGACCAGATATATAGTGGGTAAAGGGCGTAGTAGAGGCTCCACCTGATGGGTCGCCAATAAGCATGAAACGCATGCGTACATGATATAATAACTTTTCTTTATGCTGTCTTTGATTTATCCCTCTGGTTATATTTGAAATAATTTGCTACTAGGTGCGCAACACCTAATACACAATTGCATGTAGATTAGCTCTCCGAAAAAACCAATATAAAGCTACAAGTATAGTCTAATGAGTCAAAAAGGTAAGCTAACTATCACACTAAACGTGTGCTTCCTAAGCAAGAACCGCATCAATAATATATTAAAAACAGTTGCAATTAACAATGTCTTCCTACGTATATTTTGTAGTAGCCAAGCTTTCATGCAGTATGATCGAAGCAACAAATGTATTAAAAAGATTCTCAGATATATTGAAATTATTTATTTAGGAGTTGAAATAGACACAAATTCCAATCCTGTAACCAGTCGCTCAAATGAATAATTTGTAAATGAAATTCCGTACAGACAATACAGAACGCGACAATATCCGGTTATTTTCAGTTTGCTGCACAGTACGGGTTATCGTGAGCGCTGACCAGCAAACGCAACACAAAATATACGATGCGTAGTGCAAAGTTCCCGGGAAAAGTTCTGTAAAACGAGTGTCGTAAACAGGCTCTAACGTGCAAGAAACCCCAAAAACAACACAAAGCACCATAAAAGCAAACAAGCACTTTCTTTAAAGAAAGTCTAATTATAAAATCGTGGTGAATATGAACATACCTTCCTCTTTATGATGGACAAAACTGTATGCCTATCCACAGTAAATCCTAGTTAATTTAAATTTATTCTAGGTAAAACAGCCTGGTTTCTGGAAAACATCTTTTTGTTTCTGGATGTGTAAATGCAGGCAACCGAACATATACAAAATGAATAATTGATAGTAATTTATTGCGCATGAATGTAACTGGAAGAGACAACAAAGTGATTCTAGCAGTTAGGGAATACCATGATTGTACATGTTAGTTAGGGGCGTCTATGCGGATTCCCTCGGAGCTCACAATTATTGCTTCATCTAGACTTGATTTAATTACTCATAAATCAACAGTTCATGACAATATACGAAATAACCCATCAAAACTAACACAAGAAGCCGTAAAAATATTATCTATACAACCTCGTCCTGCGCGGAATCCGGCCCGTACTTCTCTTGTTTTTGATTCACGTGAAGCGCTAAGACGACGTAGGATAATCGAAGCAAATAACCTTGATACGACCGGAGTCAAACTTATACCACGATGGTTATCGCACAAATTACGATTTCCTTTTTTGAAGATGGGAATGATGGTCTACTCATTCCAGTCAAGTGGTACGGTTTCCTCATTCCATATAGTATGAAAAAGTTTGGTCAACGCTCCTGAAATTATATCGCCACCATCCTTAAACAAGCCCGGAAGTAAATTATCGGGGACTGCGGCTTTTCGGCGCTTAAGAGATAGGGTTGCATCGCGTACTTCAATCTCGGATGGTTCTTCGGGACTAACATTCCACACTTTTGATGCAGACATGCTTTCGGTAATCGGAACTAACACGGGTGTCCAGGAAAATTGATCTCTAAAGTGTTCAGCCCACCTGTCAAGACGACTTATTTTATCGGTTATTAATTGTTTGTTACTATCATTTATAGTTTGGCTAACTTTTAACTTTCTCGGACCTGTTGCGCGGATAAGTTGGAACAAACAGCGACTATTACCTGACGCGAAAGCTACTTCCATTTCTTCAGCCTTTCTGCTCCAAAAGTTTTCGAGATCGCCTTTTAGACTGCGCTTAAGTTGGCGTCTTATATTGCGACGGGTATTATTATGAGTCGAGCCAGGTGGAATTTGGCGCCTTATTTCGAGTATCTCCATAGATTTTACAGAGAGACAGTGATTATTTCTACGGGGGCCTGCTATGCCACATACAGTAGTACCTGCATTGTGCATAGTGGAACTTATCTTGGACCAAAGTATATTCGAATTTTCGCTATTCAGACCAGTTAGATTAGCCTTTAGAATATTTTCATAGTTTTGTCGGAAGGACGGTTTGCCTACATCAATTTGGGGTTTATTCTTAATTATTTTCCCGGAAAATTTTAGAGCAAATCTACAACGGATAAGTGCATGGTCTGAGTCGACATAAGTGTTCCAAAAAGAGCGACAATCCTGGATGCAACCACGCCATCTATAGCTAATTGCTACATAATCTATTTGAATCCACCGTTGTCCGGGTGCTGGAGGACGCCATGTAGCACAACGTCTAACACTGCACGGCTCAGCAGATAAGGCGACCCTTTTTATACTGCGCGACGGCCGATGCAGTATGTAATTATTGTAAGTTGTACTTGTCATGGTCATATGTGGACTGTAAAAGAACACTAGGTCGCCCATTCCTAGTGATGGTTTTTATTCGGAGTTTTCCTTCTAGATATTCTGCCAACCAAGGCTGATGAGCACTATCTGCCCAGATGCCAGTGGCCAGAGTTTCCTTCAGCAGCCGAAACTTGCCCTTCATGTCTGGAACGTTTGCTCTCATTCCGTCAATACACATTTAACAAAAAGTTACAGTGCAGTTAGACCAAACTCGAGGCTTCACATGAAACGGGATGATGGCTGTCCCTTTATGGCCCGGCAAGGTTCATGCTACCAATCCCGGGTCGACTAGCTGGAGCCCGCCGGTCGTCAAGCTGGAATTTCTATGACTACGGGCAATATCCTGCCTGTTTTTCTATCGCTTGTCAATCACGCAAAGTAATCCATCTTCCAGTATGTATTAGGTGTTGCGAACCTAGTAACAAATTAGTTCAGTTGTGACCAGAAGGATAAACCAAAGACAGCATGAACGGAAAGTATAATCTCATGCACATTCGTTTCGTGCTTACTGGCGACTCATCAGTAGGAGCCGGTATTACGCCCTTTAACCACTATATATTTGGTAGAAGAATGTGGGATAATAGGACGGTACAATCTCCTAGACGAATGTGTAAACCTGCAATAGTGAAGCTAACATCATATAAAGTCTACGACAGTGCGACTTCAACGCTAACTCACACTATATAATATATATACCGAGTCTGTAAAGGACACTAACACTATGGCTATTGTGTTAGTAACCGATACTAACATTATTGTACCGAAAATGTACATGGTACTAACACTATGGTTTCCGAGTTGGAACATGGAACGAACATGATGGATATCAATTTATGCTATAGTTCACCGCAACAAA